>RJVU01018281.1:6217322-6262957 GCA_003731715.1 Anabarilius grahami
AGCATCAAGGACAAAAACAAAAGAAGGAAAGAGGTCACAATCACTAGTCTATCTCAGATTGCTGACAGCCTCTCTAGGATGCCACTGAAAAGCATCCCAGGGTAACACTTGACATATGGTAGACATGGTGAGAGAGCTTGGTGCCAAAGAAGAACAGAAGGGCAGTCCCCTGGCAGGGAATTAGGCACAGTACCCAGACCAAGAGAGTTAGATTACTGGGTCTGAGGGTTTCATACAGCTTGGCATTGCTAGCAGCTTGGCATTTACTCTGGCCAATGTGAAGGAAGATTTCATCAGCGTTACAAAATAAGCCCATATCATGGGGAAGATCAATGGCAGCACTAATTTATGCTTCAGCTGTCCCTCCCCCGGACAATCATTACAAAAACTGTATAGACAAGGGATGCCTTATGTTATTTTTCCAAACTGGCAACTTTGCAAAATGATTTGTGAATGACTCATGAATTCCAGCCAGCATTAAAATATGATGCAATTCCTTCACATGCAAACTTAAGATGAGGACATCCAGAGGTCGCTGATGCGCGTCATGTGAGCAGCTGCAGGGGTGGACGCATGTGAGCATGTTTCGAGGGGGAGGGCAAACAGTTTGTCAACTTCACTGCAGCCCTACTCATACCACCACATGTGGCGCCTTTCACAGTGGGATCTTCATTTGTGATGGGCACATTATTAATCCTGATGTCGAATTGATAGCTACCGCTGAGCCTGTTAGCAACATCCATGTGTGTTCTGGTTGCAAAACTTCCCAGAGAGCGGAAATAAAAAGGGCCCAAAAACAGAGCAGAATTTAATAATAATGAAGTGCAAAAAAAAAAGAAAAAAAAAAAGTTGTGTGTTTTGTTTGGCAAAAACAAAACAGGCTATCAAAAGCTGTGGTTTCCATTGTGCTGTTATGGCGAGGCACAGAGAGACATCTTTGCCACATTATCTGCATCATTTTGCATTTATTTTTCTACAGTACCACGATAGACAAAACATCAATTTAAAACATACCCTATCCCTATCTCTGAAAACACTTTTCTTGAGGAAATCATACACAAAAAAAAAAACTATTTAATCAACAAAATAATGATTTTTGAAAACACAATGACATTGACAATACGCTGTATGAATGGTTTAGACTTTAATAATCTGAGTGCTGCTGCACTGACTGTAATCGCTCATTTGAACTTCTGATTTGGTTAAGTTTACATTTATGGCATTCGCTAATGCCAGTGCTGTTACGGTACTGGTGTGTAGAAACACGCACGACGAGGAGAATAAGATCAAAGTCCAACTTTACTAGATAATCCAAAGGAGCATACAGAAACACAGGAGATATACACACGTTAACATTCAACAATCACCGACAAAGACAAGAGTGAAGGGTGAGTGGTTATATACAGGTCCCAATGAGTGATAATGATGATGATGATGGTCTTCAGGTGCGTGTGATGGTGATGACGTGCAGGAGCAGGGCAGAGGGAATGCTGGGAAGTGTAGTGCGGGAACCGGTGGTTGTAACAGTACCTCCCCCCTCCGGCAAGGCGCGTCCTCGCGCCGTAGAGGAACATCCAAAGGGGCAGGCCGGAGGGGGTTCAGGAGGTGGACGGTGAAGCTGGAGGATGAGTCTGATGGAGGCCCAGTCCCCAACCAGGATGCTGTACATCGGCGGCGGCAGTGCCGAAGGGAGGAGCCATGGTGGTGAATGCCTCGGCGCCACTTTGGGGACGAATGAAGGCAGCCGCGGCGATGGAAGAGGAACCCACGGCGCAGATGGACGACAGATGGAGCGGCTCGAAGACGACGACCCAGGGGACCGCGACGGAGCCACAGCGACGACCATCCGAGGAGGATGCAGGGATCCTGAGGGCTGAGGTGTAGCTGGAGCGACCGAGGGCGGCGACGAAGCCTGAGGGAGGGCGGAGCCAGCTGGAGCAGTAGGGGTGGAGGGCCGGAGAGCAACGGATGGCCCGTAAGTCCGTTGCATAGGCGGTGTGACGTCCGACCCAGGTGAAGTTGACGATCCGAGGCAGCTCCGCGCAGCCGAGGGCTCGAAGGTCCCAGCAGACGACGAGGGAGGGAGGAGCGTAGGTGAAGGAGTCAGGTCTACGGGTTGAGGAGGAGAGACGGGAACAGATGTTGGAGGCGGAGCCACAGGATCCTTACGCCCCGGAGGAGATGGCTCACAGTGGTCCCGCGATGTAACCACGTCACTGAGAGGAGGTGATGGTGGTGTAGCGGGACTGATGGGTGACAGCTCGGGCAGAACAGCAGACTTGGTTGGGTTCAGGGAAGGCAGAGATGGAGATTCTGTAGCATATTCCAGTAGAGGATGTGGCAGAGAGAGGCTGGTAGAAATTGGAAAGTCCAATATAGAGTTTTCAAACAGCTGAGAAGTAGCGTAGTTGTCGATGGACTCACTCTCAGTGACGGGCGGGTGGGCGGGGCTTCTCTCCAGCTCGACGTCCTTGACACCTACTCCCTCGTCGCTGACAGGGACCCCCGACTCGAACTTCTCAGTTGGAAATACCTCAGGCTCCGAGGTGATGTCAAGCTCGGTCGCTCCTCCTGGCGCGGGCTCTGACGTCACGGCGGGGTCGTCGTTTCCATCGGCGGTGGGTCTCTGGTTGGGAACTGGGTACAGGGGGTTTCCGGATCGGGGCCGCTTGAACTCCACGCATTTCAGCATGGCCTCCCTCCAGTTCAAGCCGGTGGTATCAGGCAGCACACAAGGTCCTTTGTAGCTCGCCCCGATCCGATATAACTTCATCAATTCCTCATCCTCCAGCTGGCTGTTGACAGCAAAAAGGTAAAAATGTGAAGAATAAACAAAAAAGTCATGGCTCTCCTGAGCCAAGGCGATGAATTTAGCCCATTCATCCATTTAGGGCGGTCGGTGATTCTGTTACGGTACTGGTGTGTAGAAACATGCACGATGAGGAGAATAAGATCAAAGTCCAACTTTACTAGATAATCCAAAGGAGCATACAGAAACACAGGAGATATACACACGTTAACATTCAACAATCACCGACAAAGACAAGAGTGAAGGGTGAGTGGTTATATACAGGTCCCAATGAGTGATAATGATGATGATGATGGTCTTCAGGTGCGTGTGATGGTGATGACGTGCAGGAGCAGGGCAGAGGGAATGCTGGGAAGTGTAGTGCGGGAACCGGTGGTTGTAACAAGTGCGACTTACGAACGTGATTTAGCATCACAAATGAGACCACTGTGATCAACAGATGGCGTGCATAAAGTCTGGCAACACGGAATGCTATCTGAACAAGAGATTCCTGTACAAATGTAAACACATGCTACTAGTACAGTAAAGTCAATTGGGTTGGGGGGCTGTTGGTCTTTGGTGAATTTTTAATTTGAATTTTCTTGAGTCTGCACACTGAAGTTTGGGTTTGAATTTTCTTGTCTGCGAACTGAAGTTTGGGGAATTCTGCTGTTCTTACTTGAGTCCATTATTTGGATGTGAGGAATTATTTGGATTTGAAAGTAAAGCACTTATCCCTGCTAGTGTGGTGAACATGTTGTTTAATCTAAATTCAGTTCTTATATCAATCTGAAATGTAGTCTTAAAATACATTCTCCTGAGCCCTTCTTGTCTCTGACCCTCTGCTATTACTGCTTGGGCCAGTTCAAAGACATCCTGCACTGTCGAGTTCCTGTTATGTTAAATCTCTAGAGTTCTGTTCCTCTTCTTCTTTTTTGTTTACCCCCACACAGTGTCTGTCTGTCTGTGCTCTTGATCCTAGATGGTCTCTACAATCATTGCAGCCATTACATGCTCAGCTGGGCAAGGATTGCCTGTGGCGAACCGAGCGGGGAGCCAAACATGGAGACCCAGGAGCTCTCTGTTCATGTCCTCTGCTGTGCTTGTGTATACGTTTATACACTTTATTGATAACTCATTTTATCTTTTCAAATCTTCAATATATATATAAAAATCATAAATCCTTAATTTAATATATAGAAATTGCAGGAGCAAATTGTAGATATGGGGGGAAATAATATTTACTTGTGAATATGATAAAATAAATAACTTAATAAATAACTTGTGAATATGAATAAATAGATAAATAAATAAACAAGAAATATTCATAATTGTAAAAAACAATTACTTTTTAAAAAATGTAAATGTTGCATGAAAAGATAGTTTTCAATGTAAAGAAACAAAAAAGATTAAAAAATAAGGCTGCATTGCTATATTAAATGTGCAGTAGGTGATCTGGGAAATGCTGGCGTTAGCCTGCTAGCATTGAAAGCATACGATCCTATCCTCCCTGCAAATCGCCGTCCAAAGCCACGCCTCCTCCAAAACACATGAACGCGCACACACACACACAGCTGCTCTCGGCAAAGTGTCACAAGAGACGGCATTAAACTACCTCATGTCTCAAAGCACATAACATTACAATAATAATGAACAAACAACTTTAGAGCACTTTTCCTGATTGCTGCCGATTTTGCTGTTGATACTGTTGACATGAATACTCATAATTCTAAGTCTGACTGAACAGCATGTCAACATCACGGGTTGCCATAATTACGGTACTAATGGCCTGAACGCGGAAGGAACTGTAAAAGGTGTTTCTGTTTGTTTGCGGTGCTCCGTGACTGACGTCTATCTACATAAACTCTGCATAGCATGAAACGCGCTGATGACGTATGACATCTGTACGAACAGGGTCAAGTGAGGATACACAAATAAAATACTTAATAATATTAGTATGAATAAACAATACCAATAAATTATATTCATATTTGTAATTTATTAGGCTACATAATGTCATAATATACACATTAGCTGAATAATAGTCATAAAAGAGCTACACTTTTTTAATCACCTACCTTATTGTCTAGTGTGTATGTATGTCTCAAGAACACAAACTCGCATACACAAGCACACACAGCAGCTGCATAGGAAAGCGCTGCTGTGAAGATCAAGTCCTCAGGCACTGTGCTCAATTTGTGTGTGCACTTGTGTGTGATCTAGAGACAGACAAAAAGAGAGAAGACACTACAGATGTGTTTTATTTCACCTTGTCATGACCCTGTTAAACAGAGTGCTGCGAGTATATGGCTTCTCTTGCTCCAGGGTCATTTACATGTAACATGTGTTTGTCATAAGAGCACAGAGAGACTGCTGTATATGTCTCCTGTGGGGAGAGTCAGCTGACAGTAACCAAAAAGCAGGTCCCTTAAATCCTGCCTCCCTAAATATTCAGTTCAGTACTTGACCAATTTGGGTTTTTCAATAGTTAATTCTTAAGTAATTACATTTGACTGCTCCCAAACATGAGTATGTGGTTAGGCTTGTCTTCTTGCATACTTTCAAAAGCCGGAAGGTCATTAATAATGAACATAACATGGATACAGTGACTTTAAATGACAAGAGAGAGTGTCTGCTTTGGACTTTAGTTTGGGTAGATGCCATATCTAATTTCCATTGGATGAAAACAAGGCTGAGGGGGATATATACGTCTGTTCCATGGGTTGTTCTGTTTTTAACTTGCTGTTGATCATTCAGTTAGCGAGAGAAAAAAAAAGTGAAAAACGTGGACGGATTATACATCTGTTATGCACAACCACATTTTCATTTGTGAAAACTTAAAGATGGCATGAACCCTGGCTAAGGTCTATAGTCTGGTATTGTCACACCTTTAGGCTACAGTATCAACACACATACCTGTAGAGACATAATTTATTATGTATAACAAGCATACATTGGGAAAAGCTTGAAACATAAGTTTGCCACGTGTCTAATGCTCAGGAGACAGGAAAATTCTCTCTCAGAAGCACACAACTACGTTCTGCCTTCATTTACTTATAAATTATTAATTTACTTCATAACACTCCCATTCTCTCAGTGCTGAAACATTTCTGAAATGTTCTCTGTGCATGTCATTAAAGGAGACATTTTAAAAGTCTCTGGGCCTTTCTCAAGAAACACCAACAGAGCAAGTTTCTGCGTAACTCCTCCATACATCCATTTTTATGTAAATTGTTGCACTGAATTGAATGTGACAATACATGCAAAAATGGTTTTACAAACAATTTACACATAAATCCAACCTGCTTGTGTTTCATGAATAAGACTCATGGTTTTAATGTGATTTTTGATGGATTCTCATTTTTCAGCTCCCATTTATGCATAATGTATGTGTGTATGTTTTTCCTATTGCATTTATGGATTCATGTTCATTATAATACAGCATGAGATATGTTGAAGGCAGGGCAGAGTGGGTAGTACATATACATGAAAAACCTATAATGAGGTTGTAGGTTCAAGCTTTGTCTGTTCCTCTTACACTCTATTTTTCTATATCTCTCCAGACTCTCCTTTAAATGTAAAATACATCTTTCTTTTTTTTTTAAGTTTAAGATGATAAACACCCCACGGCACAGTATGGAACTTACATTAGTGTACTGGACCAAAAATAATTTGGATCTAGAGATATTTATCAAAGCTTCATTAGCCTGGCCTGATATGGAAACATGTAATTATAGGGTAAAACAAAACAACGTGATTAAGGTAAAAAAAAAAGAAGAGAAAAATGCAAATAAAAAATCCACAGGCAACACAAAGATGTTTTATATGATTAGATCTTTGACAATAAGCTTACAATGATTTCTTTAAGAATGTGTTATCGCAACCTAAACTCACAGCACTTTGTACATATTTTACGAGATGGCTAATTCGTACGAATTTGTACGTTTTTTGCTAAATCGTACATATTTTTCGAGTTGTCAAATTCTTATGAATTCGTAGGAATGACCGTACATAACCCTACCCGTCACTGGGGTTTAGACAAATCGTTTGAATTCGTAAGAGTGAGGTTGTACGAATTCATATGAATTAGCCAACTCGTAAAATACGTACAAATTGGTCATGAGATAGATAGTGTTGGTTATCTTGCAATTTAAAAATTAGATATCTTACAATTAAAATTCTTACAAATTCCAAATAAATTATTTCTTCCTTTTTGACTTCATTATTTTTTGGAGAGATAATGGGCCTTAGGGATACCTTTTTTTCTCTCTAAACTTGCTGTATATAACATCATTCTCATCTCATTGCAAAATCTTTCTCCCTCCACATCTCCCGTAGAGCTGTGATAAACTGATAATCTTCCATTATCTGTCCCCTTTCTCTCTGCTGTCTTCTTTATACATCTTCTCTTGCTCTTTCTCACTTTATCTCTTGCCCCTCTTCCTCTATCCTTACCATCTCTTTAGCTATATATCTATGTTTCCACCCAAAGTTGCGAGTTTAACTTATGCACAAATTGGAATAACGAATAAAACATTTGTAAATAATGCAATAAACGCTGTCATGTTATCTTGCATTCAGATGCCTGATGTTTGGGAATGCAATCATGTGAGACATATCTGGGAGGTCATTATATCAAATCATTCTGATGACAGACTTTGGCTCAGGCATTTCAGAATGATCCAACCAACATTTGAGATTCTGTGCAATGAAATTGGTCCGTTGGTAGTTATCCAATCACATCCTCTGTTGAAAATCACGTGAGCTTTTTATTGCACATCTAGAGATCTATTTGGTAAATGTGCATCATAGTTTATGTTCATGTCTTCTAATCGGATAAAAAAAATGTATCCGCCTCAATTGAGCGCATACATTTTCTTATGCACATTTTTAGAATTTATCTTGGGGTTTCATTCCATTGTTTTTATGTGATATCCCAGAATGCGCATAAACATTGGTGGATGGAAACATAGCTATTCTCTTCTTTTTTCCTCCTGTATCCCCATTTGCTCTGGCTTTTCACAGATGAACCCTTATATTGCAGACATCAATATGAAGCCATTTGAAAAGTGTACAATAATTATGAAACGTTCCAATATCTGAGATTATCAACCTTACTTAAAATCGATTGAGAAAAACTGTAAATGATGGCCATTACACCTTTTAGAATGGCAATGTGACATTTCACTGTAACCCTTTTCTCATGTCAACATCACTGTGGACATTTGAGTTTGAGCAGCATTCCCACTGTGATGAAATGATAAGCTCAATTTATCTACAATTTTGACAAAATTCTTTGCCATTTGGCACCCAATGAGTAAGACAATATATTGATTTGCCCGCACAAACATATATTTATACATGGTTCGATGTGTGATTTCAACCATCAGAGCTCCACTGCCTCTTATCCAGAGACCAGACTGAACTGTGGTTGGTGGGGCATAATGTCTCTGTGGAGGCTACTTTACATTCTGCTGCTCAGATAAATATTGGCCACCATAGGGCAGGCTCTCTCAGCTGAAACAAAAGCATTTTTGAAAGGGTCTCTGGGTCTAATTAAAGGCTAAAAAGAATGGGAGGCTCAGTTGAGTGACTATAAGAGTGTATGTGGAAAATGTATTTTTTAAATGTTAATAACAGAATGTACTCCACACCAGGGGTGGCGAATTAATTTGAGTGTGAAAATATCCATTTTTGTATGAGCTATATTTGGTCATAATTATTCAAATAAGCAAACTTTAAGTATTAAATTGAAGTCTTTGTTACATGATTGCAATTGCACCGTAAAAGTGAAAATACATTTAGAATCAGTTTTATTTACTAAGTGGGTTTATACTCACAAGGAAGTGTTCTATAATTCCATCCACCTCTGCTCTAACCAACTGTACACATCCAATTCTTTAATTGCCTTTAATTAACTAGACTCTCATTACTTAATTGAGCATGGTGGGCAATGCGGAGGTAATCTAAAAGTAATGGGGATGCATGGCATTTTCTGACATTTAAAACAAATCCTCATGTGCAGCCACTTACTAAAACTTGCTGAAACAGCAGTACTGCATTACAGTAATGCATCTGCCTTTTTCCAAAGAAGGTCTTAATTACCTCATTCACAGAGCAAGTTATAGTTGGCTAAGCATAGTTAGCATTGTGTAAACATTACCTCTAACACAAACTCACCCCATTTCCATCATTCTCACTAAATATGACTGAACCCATGAGAGGTAATAAAGCACTGAATTTCTGGTTCAGTTATCTTGTGCTGCAGAGACCATGGCAGTGGAGCCATGTGTGAGTGAGCATGTGACACATCACCAATGGACATTATGTTTTGACTATAAAACAAATGTTTCATTTTTTTGCCACTCGCTACATCAACATATTTGTGGTGTGAATGAATATTGCTATTAAAGGGAGAAACTGAATCAGGACAGTCTAAAAGCTAGTTCACACCAAGAACAATAACTATAATGATAACTATAGCGTCCACACCAACACACAATATTGTTGTTTATTATAAGCAGGGCTCGATTTGAGGGGGGATGCGGGGTGATGGCATCCCCTTTGTTGAAAAAATGACAAAAAGCATCCCCTCTGTAAAGCCACCACCATCCCCTTTAGATTTACAGCGTTATTAATTATGTAAATCTTATCACGTAAACAAAATTTTAAAATTCTCTGTATGATAATTAACAAACTATAACAGCGATTGACCAATCAGAACTCAGTATTGTAACGCGCTGAGCACAGTCTCGCCAGGGCTAAATTCAAGCCAAGTCCCTTTCAAGGAAAGTCTGTTCACTCGGTGGCCATATTTGCAACGCCTCCGGCAGCTATTTTGGGCAACTAAGACCAAGTCCTATCTATTTAAATGGAGGAATCTTAAAATCTCAAAAACTGCTTGGCGAACTCACAATTAAGTAACATTGTCCCATAAATAACAATGTCCCATAAATGTTGTTTCTTATGAGGAAAATAAAGTGGGTTGAATCCAAGCAGCTCTAAAAGTATTTAGAATAGTTATAGAATAATCTGGCATCCTTCTGAAGGCACTCCATCTGTGCTTGAGGTGTTGAATGTGTTAAATAATGTTGAAAGCTCTGTTGATAATTTAAACGTTAATTTAATGTAAAAGTAACAATACCAACCGCCATTGAGATCCTGTAAAGGAATAAAATGGACTGTCATTGAAATCTTGTAAAGGAACAAAACCGTCTGTCATTGAAATCTCGTAATGAAACAAAACTGACATTGAGATCTTGTAAATGAACCAAAATCAATGACTGTCGGTTCTGAAACAAAAACTGACAGTCATTGAGATCTTGTAAAAGAACAAAACTGACTTTACAAGATTTCAGTGATGGCCTGTTTTGTTCCATTACAACATTTCAATAATGGCCAGTTTCATTTCATTATGAGATTCAGTTTCTATGATGGTCGGTTTTGTTCAGTTACGAGATCTAAGTGATGGTCGGTTTTGTTCAGTTGCGAGATCTCAATGATGGTCGGTTTTCTTTGTTCTTTCACGATATTTCAAAGACATTTGGTTTTGTTTCGTTATGAGACTTCAATGATGTTCCTTTAGAAGATCTCAATAACAGTCAGTTTCATTCCTTTATGAGATTTCAATGATGGTCGGTTTTGTTTCATTACAAGATTTAAATGATGGTTGGTTTTCAGTTTCGGTTTTATGTAAATTAAATCTAAATAAAGTACTACATCATTAGTGATGTGAAACTTACTAACTGTATGGTATGTGAGGTAATGTAGGGATTCTTTTTGCCCCAGAGTTACACCCCTTTTTTCCTGGGGTTTATTTGAACCTTTATTCAGTACAGTTCATGGCGACTGTACTGGGGCGTTCGGCGGTATGTGATGTGCTGTATGAACTATTTTTCACTAGGGTTACACACTTTATATAATAAGTACAGCTTATTGCGACTGTACTGGGTGTCAGGACCCACTCAGGCGACAGGTTGACCAGCGCTGGCCTTGCTAACACCTCTTCTGACAGCAACCCAGTCTCCCATTCAAATAGAAACCGGGCTCAACCCTGTTTAGCTTCAGTGGGTGTGCAGGTGAAAGCTTCAAGTTGACCACTGCAGGGCTTTTCAAGCATCTTTCCAACCATAGACCCTCTTACGCAGACATATAAATCTCAACAATGGTGACATGCTTCATGCCGCAATGCATTCTATAACACAGTGGTTCCCAACCACGTTCCTGGAGCCCCCCAACACTACACATTTTGCATGTCTCCTTTGTCTGGCACACCCATTTCAGGCCTTTGAGTCTCAACTAATGAGCTGATGATCTGAATCAGGTGTGTTTGATTAAGGAGACATGGAAAACATGCAGCATTAGGGGGCTCCAGAAATGTGGACTATTATTAAGTTGAAATTAACTGCATTACATCTACATGATAAAAAAGAAAACAAAAAAAAACACTCTTAGTAAGATTAGACCACTAGATGATGACAACCTCTTCATCATCATGCCGCAATGCATGCTGGGAACATTAGTACAAAACTCCCAGCATGCATCAAGGCATGAATAAATTATACAGCTGAATTGTTCAATTTTCTTTCATTCTAACTATTCGCTTTTATTTTTTATTGTGGTTTTTGTTGTCTTTTAGTAGCTTTTTGTGATGTCCAGAGTTGATCTTGTCTGAATATTTTGTCGTCACCATTGTTGAGATTCATACGCTGATTGCTCGTATCTGTGTTTGTCATTGTAGATTACTATTTTCTGCAATACAGTGTGATATCATGTTTCAGTAAAACAGGGTTTGTAGTTTAAATATATTAAGAGCAAAACACAATAATTACATTTCAAATGACATCAATAATTAATCCTATTTCACAATGATTATTATGCGAGTTAAGAACCCAACTAATGGAAACCATTATGGTGACTACAAATGAGACAAACATGAGCATTAAACTTCTGTTAATGAATGACAGAAATAAAGTCAGTCTGGTTAGAAATATGTGAAGCTGTAATGCCATTTGTGGAGTTTAATCCTCCTCTGCTAAGATCTGAAGAGATCTGGGGCCTCATTTATAAAATGTTGTGCAGAAATCATCCTAAATTTGATCTTAGGATCATTTCTCAGATGTGTGTACGTGTGATTCATTGAATGAACGTACACACAGAAAATGAGCGTACGCCTCTCTTTCAGATGTGAAATCTATAAATGGCAAATGTTCATGAACTTGGGCACAGCTGAATGGTTTCAGTTATCCGCGTTGTAAACGACACTTAATTAATGTCATTTACATATAAAAGATCACCAGTCATCGTCCAAATCCTTTTATTTCGAATGATGAGCTGCAGGTTTAGCTTAGATTTTCAAAAACCTGCAGTAATCTGACAAGAAAAAGTGCGTACATCTGCTCAGACCCTGACCTGGCGCTAAGCACTTTTCCACATCAAAGACCATTTTTATAAATATGAGCGTTGGCGTGGATTTAAGCGTACGCACACTCTAAGATCAAATCTGTGCATACGCATGCTTTATAAATGAACTAATACTACAATGACATTAATAATTTAAAGGTACAATATGTAATAATTTTGTCCGCTAGAGGTCGCTAGAAGCCTATTCAAAACAAAGGCATAGCTTGATGACGCCAAGTTTTAGAGCAGAATCTTGGGACGTGGTCTCCATCTCAACGGACGGTGCAAAAGAATAGGGATTGGAGTCTGGAAGAAATCATGTTCATGGATGCGATTATTAATGTTACCATAGTATGAAGCAGAGCAGGACTGAGTGTTGTGGGAGCTGAACGAGGACGCTGGAGCGATTGCGCAACACACGCCTCACAAGCAGCAGAACTTTTATTATGACACCGCTTTTCCGGTCATGAGTATGAGGTAACGCAGCTCTGCTTATCATATTAGACACATTTGAGAGTGTTGAAAATGTTATAAGGTTACTCGATTTTAGAATATCATATTAAATATCGGATGTATTGTGTTGATAAATGGCATGCAATTCATTTTAAAACGTATTGTATGATGGAGAAAATTATGTATTACTGTTAATAAAAATAAAGCTGCATCTGATTATGCTATGTTAGCTATTTGACAAAATAGTGTTTTCCTCTGAGGCATGGTAAAGCATGGTACTCGCAAAAAATCAAGAAAATTGATTTAAACAATAAGACTAAACGTGTTGAGCTATATAACAATAATTAGTTTTCTGTCTATAAATATATCAAAACAGATGTTCCCTTGTCTATTAAAATGTGTAATATTTTAAAGCGTCTTTGGTGTTTCCATGGTTTCTACAAAATAAAACCGGAAACCAAGGCAGACCGAGGGTTAACGCGGGTGTGACACAATTGACAGGTGACTCCTCACACGTCCCGGAACCTTGGTTAAAATTGCAATTTTCTCACGATTTACAAATAGTTGGAAACATTTGGGATATTGTAAGTACTCAAGTGAACAAAATATATAACACTGGCCTAGTGGTTTTTGGATATTTTACTGCAAAAATATTACATATTGCACCTTTAATGAATAATGCCTATTTTACTACTCTTTAAACCAATAAATAAAAACGTTTAAGGTACAGCAGACGCTTAATGCCTCGTTACTCTCCTGGCGATTTAAAAACACGGCGCTCCCATAGAGAACAATTGGAGAAATTCGCTAGCAGGCACACGGCCTAAATGAGAAAACGTCACAAATGTCAACAAAAACAGGTTAACTGGCTTTTCAGTCAACTTAATTTAAATGGGTCAAATTGACCTGCAACATGAGGGTTAAAGCAGGATGGATTCTGATTAGCTGCAAAAACATCATTGTGATACTTTATCAAGGTGATATTGTTTCTCTGTGTTGTTATTGTTACAGTTATGGTGTGGACACTGCTATTCTTTTACATTTAGAATGATTATTAAAACAATCGATGTGTCTCTATCAGCTCTCAAGTTCAGTAATTAAGGCACTGATCAGGAAGTCAGCCATTTTAAGGGCTATCTATATTGCAAATCCATCTAGTACACTGAAACATTCGCTCCCTAAAAAAAGTTCCATCATGCACTGTGAACCCAGGGAGCACCAATGCTCACTAACAGAAATTCTGTGAAACATAAATAGCAGAGCCAACTGAATACACATAATGACACATGATAGATGTTTAAAAAAAACAAAGCATTATTTAATTATATTTCCGCATAAACATACATTGATAGATAAATTGCGAACATAATCTAGCTACCATTTTTAATGAATTTACAGCTGATATGCTGAAGGGATATGTATTCAAAGTATTTATCATAATTTACATTAAATAGCATCACAAAATATAATGTCAAAAATATCAGTTCAGCTGTTGCTCATAAATGCCAAGAGTGACGTGGTAAAAGAGCGTTGCCAAGTCGCCGGAAATAGAGCCATCAGTGTCCCAACATGTTATAGTTATATCAACCTTGGTGCACTCTCATAACACTTTTTTGCAAAAACTGGTGTACAACAGCTTGTCACTTTGGGCAGTAAAAGGACATCTCTGTACACTTTTTACCCCAAGGTGCATATTAGTACCCAAGAGTAGCAGTACGTACCTTAAGGTACTACTATGAACCTTTTAGGGGTTGATAAGGTAGAAAGTTGTCCTTTTAAGGGTTCTGCCCCAGTAACACGCTGTTGTACCCTTAAAGGAACAGTTTTTGCACATTTTTTCCCAGTGTGTGTGTGTGTGAACAGGCCTTAACAGTTAGTGTGTTTACATGCACAACAATACGCTGACAACTACTAAAAAATAAGTTAATTTTATAAACCCAACAAACACAAAATCCAGAGTTACAAAGTGTAAAACATAAATACATACTTTCTATTGGGAATTTGGATTGTTTTATCTTGGGTAATTTGAGTATCTTGAGTAAATCTGTGAAATTATACAACTTGACAAAATGTGCCTTGTAATTTTTAAATGTTCATTTTTAAAGTAACTAATTAACGAATGAAACAGTTCATGATAGACCCCCACAAATTTGAGCACAGCTGCTTTGAGTGTCGGATGAGGTCACAGATGGGCTCTCTGACTTATCAATGAGCCCATCGTTGAACTAATGAGTCCAGTATAATTGAGTCCAACTAATGACTCAACAAATATGAGTTCCTGAAACAAATGCAAATCAAAGTGGGTTATTTAATCAATTTAACAAAATGTTAGTAATTATTAATGTTATCATTAATAATTACTATTGGTATATAAACAAATTACTATGACTTGTACTTACATACCTGATCGATTTCTCGAATTTATTTCATTTCCACACACACATATCACACACACATTACACTTCTTTGCACTTAAAAATAGCATGTTTCAATGCATATTTGAATGTCTTCTACTTACCTTGATGATATTACAAACTAAAGCTAATGATAACTGAAAAAACAAATCATGATTATTAATATTTAGGCTACTTATTACATGGAATCTTATTACATTGAAATTTTCAGTCAAGGGTGTTTGACACTTATGTTAAGCCTTATATATAAACCCTGGTTTAACAGTGCTGTTCAAAACAGAGACAGGCGATGACAATAAATGAATAGTTTTAACAAGAGATCACTTGAAATATGATTTGAAGATTAAAAATACTTTTTTTTCATGTAAGTTCTCTGGCTTTCAAACAAGCATGTCTTTTGATAAAAAATAATAGCCTTAAATTTATTGTAATTCTGACAATGAATAAGTCATTATGGAGAATAATGCCACAGGCAATGGTGTGCAATTATGTTTGTTCCCATGTTCCTTTAAATCAGCAATATGATATTGCAGTCATTAAAATGAATCAATGCTCACGCTGTCTGCCATAATAGATTGCATATTTCTCAGAATGCAAACGACATTGCATTAGGCTATAAATAAAGCTGTGAGCTGTTGTTATGGCGACATACACTGCTATGAACATCAAAGGAGTTGAAATTCACACAGGACTAAATATGCGCAATAAGAATGACTCTGAGTCTGAACTGCTTCTTAGTGACTAAAAGTACTATCAACATTAAAAAGCTCTGCAATTTACTGACAATCAAGGGTCTAGCCCATGGTTACTGACCATAGTTAGACTTTATTTCGATGGTTAACTTTTGACATTCACTGTTAGACATTTCTGTAATTTCTACAGTTATTTTCCATATATCACCCAGTATTATACTGCTAATTCTCTTTACAGTAAATAACTGTGATTCCCTTTGCATCATGGGAATTTTCTGTGACGTCAAACACCACATACAGCGATTTACTGTATTTTTTAAATTTGCAGTATACTACTGTATTTGCTGTAACGGCCTCTCTGGCACCATTCCATCGTGTTTTTTTATTTTCCTCTTTTTGTACATTTGGTTTGACATGATTTGCCTTACACCGCGTGTCTACAACACTAACAGCCCGTGGCGTGAGCGCTTGGACTCGGAGTACCGTACATACAGGTCCTTCTCAAAAAATTAGCATATTGTGATAAAAGTTCATTATTTTCCATAATTTAATGATAAAAATTAAACTTTCATATATTTTAGATTCATTGCACACCAACTGAAATATTGCAGGTCTTTTATTGTTTTAATACTGATGATTTTGGCATACAGCTCATGAAAACCCAAAATTCCTATCTCAAAAAATTAGCATATTTCATCCGACCAATAAAAGAAAAGTGTTTTTAATACAAAAAAAGTCAACCTTCAAATAATTATGTTCAGTTATGCACTCAATACTTGGTCGGGAATCCTTTTGCAGAAATGACTGCTTCAATGCGGCGTGGCATGGAGGCAATCAGCCTGTGGCACTGCTGAGGTGTTATGGAGGCCCAGGATGCTTCGATAGCGGCCTTAAGCTCATCCAGAGTGTTGGGTCTTGCGTCTCTCAACTTTCTCTTCACAATATCCCACAGATTCTCTATGGGGTTCAGGTCAGGAGAGTTGGCAGGCCAATTGAGCACAGTAATACCATGGTCAGTAAACCATTTACCAGTGGTTTTGGCACTGTGAGCAGGTGCCAGGTCGTGCTGAAAAACGAAATCTTCATCTCCATAAAGCTTTTCAGCAGATGGAAGCATGAAGTGCTCCAAAATCTCCTGATAGCTAGCTGCATTGACCCTGCCCTTGATAAAACACAGTGGACCAACACCAGCAGCTGACATGGCACCCCAGACCATCACTGACTGTGGGAACTTGACACTGGACTTCAGGCATTTTGGCATTTCCTTCTCCCCAGTCTTCCTCCAGACTCTGGCACCTTGATTTCCGAATGACTTTGGACCACTGAGCAACAGTCCAGTGCTGCTTCTCTGTAGCCCAGGTCAGGCGCTTCTGCCGCTGTTTCTGGTTCAAAAGTGGCTTGACCTGGGGAATGCGGCACCTGTAGCCCATTTCCTGCACACGCCTGTGCACGGTGGCTCTGGATGTTTCTACTCCAGACTCAGTCCACTGCTTCCGCAGGTCCCCCAAGGTCTGGAATCGGTCCTTCTCCACAATCTTCCTCAGGGTCCGGTCACCTCTTCTCGTTGTGCAGCGTTTTTTGCCACACTTTTTCCTTCCCACAGACTTCCCACTGAGGTGCCTTGATACAGCACTCTGGGAACAGCCTATTCGTTCAGAAATTTCTTTCTGTGTCTTACCCTCTCGCTTGAGGGTGTCAATGATGGCCTTCTGGACAGCAGTCAGGTCGGCAGTCTTACGCATGATTGCGGTTTTGAGTAATGAACCAGGCTGGGAGTTTTTAAAAGCCTCAGGAATCTTTTGCAGGTGTTTAGAGTTAATTAGTTGATTCAGATGATTAGGTTAATAGCTCGTTTAGAGAACCTTTTCATGATATGCTAATTTTTTGAGATAGGAATTTTGGGTTTTCATGAGCTGTATGCCAAAATCATCAGTATTAAAACAATAAAAGACCTGAAATATTTCAGTTGGTGTGCAATGAATCTAAAATATATGAAAGTTTAATTTTTATCATTACATTATGGAAAATAATGAACTTTATCACAATATGCAAATTTTTTGAGAAGGACCTGTATAACGGGGCATCAGGAACGTTATATTGTCTGGGATTTGTCGTGTCGCGCCGGAGCATTCAGTGTAAACAGTGATTGTAATGGGTTCTGTCTTTTGTTGGATCGCGTCGTTCGCGTCTGGGGTAGAGACGGAACCAGCGCGGCAGCGCCACAGTCTACGGCCGGTGTACCGATGCACCCCATGAAGACTTATCCCCGAGAGAGAGAGACCAGCAAGCAAGGTAAAAACTTTTTTTTTTTTTACCATGGTAAACTGCATTAATGTTTCATTTGACAAAAGATTTTGTTAAATTATGTAATTTAATATTTACTGCAAGTTATGTATGTGTGTTTTAAAGGTCTCAACTGCAACAAAGCGCCAGTGACCGCTAGCAAGATTTCTGAGGTAAGCTGCACTTGAAATCATATTGTTACTTAAATTTCTTAACAAAAGCAATGTTTTCTGCCTATGTTATTGTAATAGGCTACTGGTTTAAAAGCGCGCCACAGCGAAATTTTGCGGGCCACAAAGTTCATTGTCATTGTCAGTAGTATAGCGTCACTAGCATTGTTGAATTAGCAATATGTGAAGCAAGCAGTACAGGTGCATACTAGCATTATAAATTTGCTAACTTTTTATCAAATAAGTGGCTTTGCATCATGTCTAACATTTTATTTATTACATAGCAAATGAACCAATCAGAAGATGGACCATTTTCTATGTTCAGTCTCACCAGATTACATTTATCCAGGTAAGCACTGCAGTAAAACTCTCACTAAATCATTTATACCAAATTTAGCATTCTAAACAACTTTAGTTTATACCTTTGAATTATTTTGATCTTTTATTAGGCCGAAGACTCTACCATTGCAGTCCCAACTGACCAGGAAGGTCCTAATATCTGCGCACAGGTGGGTTAATTACTGTAGGGAGGAGAAAAAATCATCACATAGTGATTTCTTGAATGCGTCTTACTGTGTATTTGTCTCAAACAGCTCCCCCTTCACTGCGGACAGGCTGAAATTGGCTAAATCGTGATTGCAGTCTTTCTCTCTATGGATCTCAGCATTTTTGGACAGAATTTAGGATATGTAAATATGTAATATTACAATTTAATCTGGCATTATTTAATTTACAGTTCAGCTGAAATTTTTTAATATGCTATTGACAAAAAGATGTTACTTAAATCTATTTATCTATCCTTAAATTATAGTAAAAAAAAAAAAAAGGTTTAAAAAAGGAGGTTAAAAATTATTTGACACTAATATGGAATTCTCTCTCTCTCTCTCATTCTCATGTTTTTATAGTGTTAGAGCCAGGATCTCCTCTGAAGGACTGAGTACATTTCTGTTCGTGGACACGCATACAGACCAGGGAACATTCTGATGTTGTCAGTCAAGTTCTGAACTGGAACCAATCTTTGGAGACGTTCATTTATTTCCAAAGGTGGACGAAAACAGTGTGTTGTCTTTTTAAAAAAAATGAATTTAGAGGAGAACATTGATAATAATAAGAAATGTTTCTTAAACAGTGTTCTTTCAAAAACATTAAGACACTTATATACTTTTGGCCACCAGTGTACATTAATCAAATTTTGGAAATAGTGAAATGATTTTGAAACTGGGGTTATGTGTCATGTTACCTAATGAGATTGAGAAAAGAAGTTTTGTCCTGTGTTGGACATTTAAATTTTTGACTGCTTAAAAATTTATTTATATTTTGCAGTTTTATGAATGTAATTTTTGATATTTTGACAATAAGCTAAACAACCATTGACTTTACATCATTTTATGTTTTTTTTAACATAATGCGTGTAGTGAAGGACAACACATAATGTGTTAATTTAACACGTTACCACATCTTTGTGCAAACCTTTTTGACAAATTTACTTTGTTACAAACACTAACAGCTTAATGAGTTAAAATTAACACAAAAAAATGTTGTCCCTAAACTCTCCCATTAATGTGTAAAAATTTTCATTTTTAACACATCCTTTCCAGCATTGGCAGACTGTTTATTTTGTGATATATATGCAATGTTTTAAATAAAAAATAAAATGATATTTTGCAATAATTTTGTCTGTTTGAATTGTATCTCAGTAGTACTTACGTAATTAATTCTATATAAAAATTATGAAATCTATATTTAGGACAAATAATTACAGTATGTACAGTACTGATTACCTGGGTTTTTTACAGTAATTGCACCATATTACATAATTACAGTACCATGTAGTTACTGTAAAACTGAAATACGGTTATAGTACTGTAAATCTTAATTACAGTAACTCACTCTAAAAACTGCTGGGTTAAATATGGACAAAACCAGGGATTGGGTTGTTTTCACCCAGCCATTTTTTTCAACCAATTTTGGATTTATTTTTTTAGCCAGCAATATAGTAATATAGTAAAAGGCGTGTTTTTGCTAACCCCCAAATAGGGGCAAATTTGTGGGGTATTTTAAGCTGAAACTTGACCAGACCAGATACTTATATTACATCATGTGAAAGAGGGCATAACAGGTGCCTTTTAACCCAACCTGCTGGGTTTGTCCATATTTTACCCAGCTTGGTTTTTTTTAACCCAGCATTTTTTAGAGTGCTTAAGCCGCGCACACACTTAACGATTGTAAGGCCGATTATGAATGTAAATTGATACTTATGACTGATCGCGCTCAAACGCGTCCAGTCGCGTTCAGTCTGCGATTACAGTCGGTGTTCAAATTCCATGTGTAAGTATATAAATCGGCTCCAGTCGAAGGAAACAATCGGTATGTGTGTTCAGTTCAGTCTTAGAATGTTTCAGCTAATCGTTAGGTGTGTCCCCGGCTTTACTGGCAACAGTATTAGTAGAGTGTAGTAGAATGTTAGTAGACTGTTAGGGTTCGGGTTAGTAGAATAAGTTGACATGTAGTTGCAAAGTTACATATAGTCAGTCGAATGTCTGTTGGGGAAGCATCAAAATAAATTGTTAGCAGATATTAAGCAGACAGTCTACTAATACTCTAATGACTGATAGTTGACAAATAGTTGCAAAGTTACTTATAGTTAATGTCTAAAGTGGACCATCGAAATAAAGTGTTACCGAGATGACTCTTGTAGTCGTACACCCTAGATTATAAAATGTCCTTCATTCTATATTTCATACAACAAAACCATGCAAGATTGACTGAGCTTTGCACAATCCATTTTACAAAGGCTGTCCAGAGACTACTATCTATCTATTATTGTGTTGTACAGCAGGAACGTTGTCTTGCACCTGCACATTCTTTAAGATCAGTACTAATAGAAGTTCACTGAGAAACAAATGGCTTTGAACTATAGGACATATACTGTAGATAAATTTGGATCATGGGCTTAAAGGACTAGATATATTTGGAGATGTGTGAAGAACAAAGACAATTTAAACACAAAGGTGAAATAGAAACTAATAAAACAGCATCTAGGGCCTCTTTGTTGTGCTAATATGTTTCTCTCAGCTGAAATCCCTTCTCTATGATTCCCTCTTTTATGTAAAGTCTGTTATTTGCAATGATGAATATTTAAGATTATACATACTACATATGCAGCCTACACCCTCAGTATGCTAGTTTAGTGTGGTATCTGGGGTGGCTTGGGATGTAATTTATTTCACAAGGCCAGGTCTAAATCACATTCAGAATATTGTAGGCATCTGGTAGGAGCTCCTCAGAGGGTCATTAAACAGGTTTAATTGAATTTCTGTCGCCAGTTTTGACTAGACCAAAGAGCAATGGGAATAGCATATTTATTTTACTTCTTCTTGGAATATCTAACAAGCAGCCTGATCTCAGGTTTTACCATGTATTAAAAGGTAATATAATTTAGAAATATGAATGAGATATTCTGATGCTATTAGGTACATGTGCCTTGTCTGGCTTTTTATTATGAAATATGTTTTCAGCAGGTTTAATGAAAAGAAACATGGAAGCCAGAGTATTAAAAACAAATACCAAAACACACACACGCATTGACCCCAAAAAGTATTTTGACAGTTAAGCCAAGCTTAGAATTAATGAAATTCAAAGCAAAATATCAAACCAAGTAGCATTTCGTCGCTGCCCGATGAAACTCACGTATGTCCAAAACGGTTACTTTTCAGGAAGTGAAAAAAACACCGTATTTCAAAATTAGTTGAATGTAGCGTTGTCATACTTGGTACGGCATCTTTACATGTAACCATATTCTTGCCAGTGATAATGATATAATCCACATTTGACCAAAATTGAGTTTAAATGGACATACGTGCATATTTTACAGTAACGATGGTCGATACGCGTTCTTCCGATCATTAATTAGAATGGCCAAGTCGCGTTTCATATTGACAGATGAATACTCAATATTCATCTATTGCTCAGTTTATTAAATAGCCTACGTCTTAGTTTATTAAATACGCTTGGTTTATTTAATATTAATTAACTTTCGTCAGCCAGGTTCACAAATATAAAAATAAATAAAAATATTCGGTGACAATTACTTCGTCTAGACCATTTAGCCTACCGATAAATAATAGTTGTGAATATATAATAAACTTGAGAACAGTTGTCAAAAACAAACGTTTGCTGATACTTTACCTCACAGTGTTATTCGGCTATCCAGTGCTGAGCTTCGATGAAACTTCACGAGACCGGCGAGATGCTTCCACAGGGCGGGAGATATGCGGCGGGATTGACAGCTTTGACACCAAATGGATATAAGTGAAAATCAGATGACATGATTTCACAACTTTTCATTGGCCATTTAGATTATGTGAAGCATACTGTATACGGAAATTAACCTGGACATTCAATCCGTCGAAAAATCTCAAAATCGGCAAAATGGACATACGTGGTTTTCATCGGACAGCGACGATTTATTTATATTTAATGATACAGCTTTCAAGAAAAACATTTGACAAAATGAAGTTTGTTAGGTTTAAAATGAAAGAAGAAAAGATATAGTGTTCAAAATGAAGAAAAAAGTTATTTGAATAATTGCTGCTTGTCAAACTTTAATGGAACATGGCCATAGTTAATGTGATGAGCTACACCTGTTAGAACATCTGTGGGAACTTGAGGAGAACTGACTTCATACAATCGACTAAAATGTCGGTGCAAAAATGGCCCAAAAATATGCAGTTATTAAGGTCTAGCATAATTTGTTTGAAGATGCCATTAATATATAATTTTGTTAATGCAACATAATTCATATATTTTAAAGTATGAGAAAACTGATAGTTAAAGGGTTAATTCACCCAAAAATGAAATTTCTGTTATTAATTACCCACCCTCATGTCGTTTCAAACCCGCAAGACCTTCGTTCATCTTCCGAACACAAATTAAGATTTTTTGATGAAATCCGAGAGGTTTCTTTTATCCTCCATTAAAAAAAAACAACGAAATTACTGTCATTCAAGGTCCAGAAAAGTAGTAAAGACATCTTTAAAATAGTCCACATGACTACAGTGGTTCAACCTTAATATTATGAAGCAACAAGAATCCTTTTTGTCCACAAAAAAAAAAAAAACATCTCAACAAATTTGTCTCTCCCCTCCCCTGTCATTCTCATATGCTATTTACGTGAACACAGAAGAAAATACTTTGAAGAATATTGGCAACTAAACAGTTTTGGTGACCATTGACTTCTGTTGTATGGGGAAAAAACAGAGACATTTCTCAAAATGTCTTCCACACCCACACAAAAAATGTTTTGGAACAACATAAGGGTGATTAAATTATGTCAGAATTATCATCCTTGAGTGAAATATCCCTTCAATGTACAAATACTTTTTGGGGCCACACACACATTTAGGTAATTTTTCATTATTCTTTCTTTAATTGCTTTAAATGTATCCAAATGCCTCGTCAAAAAATGTTTCTCTCTCCATCTTTTTATAGCTCGCTAATAGCTCCCAAACTCACCCCTTAGAACGAAGTCCCAGAATGACAAACAGCACTGTGAAAGCTATCAGACACTATAATGATGCACAATGATTCATCACAGGATAATGAAGAAACCTGATGAAAACTACTTTGCTCTTCCTCGGTTGTGTGAAGAACATCTCCTGTGTCAGTCACACTATATTTTTGTCTTTCAGTTATGAAATTAGGCTACAAAGTCTGTGTTGATCATTATTTAATTTGGTCGATTGTCATTTACAGGGGCCTGACATTAAAACAAAACAAAACAAATATCCCTGTCATGCTATAAGTGTATTTGTATCGATACTTTTTTGTGGAGGTTTGTGAATATGTCACTTTCTTTAGGCTTTCTGGGAAATAAAATGAACTGCCGGAGCCCAAAGTAACATAAACGTCAGATGCAGTATGTGGTACATTTTATGATTTGGGCCATTCACATAAATCTATTGATCTCCATGAATCAGGGGAATGGGGAGGTTATTATAACAGCAAGGACTGAAGCCACTTCAAAGAGTGAAATTAACTGGGACAGAGCAAAGCTAAAAATTTTATCCAAACATGAAGCTGAAATCCTATATTCTCTGCTGCTCCCTTCTTCGCTCCATTTTACAATTACATGGCATCTGTATCAGCAATTTTTCAGATCATTCACATGATAACTTTTATGTGGGCTAACGTTAAAAACACAGCACAATGTGCTTTAAACTACACTCTCTTGGTTCATAATATGCAACAGTGGCCAGTCACATAATGCCATAGTCATTGAAAATGTTATGTATTCCAGAGATCATAACGTTATAATGTCCAGGAGGCATGCATTCATCCTGACAAAATTACTTTCTCTAATATAAGGAACAGTCACATATGATATTAAACATTTCTGTCTCGATAAAGAGCAATTCTGTAGGCTTTTTCAACTTAGTTTGAATACAGCTGCAGAGAAGCACTGCCCTCCAATGGCCATCTAAAAAACTGTAATGTAACGACACAAGGCCTTGATAACCATAACATTAAGCTGTTGTTTCGAAATAATTTTCTCATACAAACAGGTAACGCATGTATCAACAACAATAACACTAATAATTTGTCAAATTCTCACCATGCTGTTCTAACCCAGTATCTTTGGCAGAATGTCCTCAGGCGGCTTTTCCATAGTTTATATAATGAAATTTGATGGTGATTTTAAATGCCAAGCTCGAAGAAAACAATAAAAGTAGTTTAACTGGTAGGCAGTATTCTAAGTCTTCTGAGAACATATGATAGTTTGTGTAATGATGACTGAAATTAAAGTCGTTGTTCACTGAAACTCTTCCCCTCTGCCGTTGCTCTCCAACGGCATTCGTGTACAATTAACCCTTTGAGCGGTGCGGTCCCACATATGGGATTTCGAACGTTCAGCGACGTCACATAACTGCCAGATTCAAACTGTGATTTCGCGCTTTGGCTGCGAGAAGGACGCGCGCAGCTCTTGTCATATATCACAGTTATGCAGTGTTTTCAGCCACATAATGTTTCTTTTAAGGTTTCAGACATTTAAATACGCATAAGCACCATTGAAACAATACATTTAGAGTTTATAAAATACACACTGATGTCAGACATCAGTGGAAGCAGCAATAACAGTGAATTCAAATATAATTTGCCGACATTTATTCCTATCAGACACACATAATGGGCCTAAGTAACTATAAAGTTTACTCTATTATTCTTCCAGTTCACCAGCCACTTACTTGCATATATTTCGGGAGAAACTGATGAATTCACCTGCTGTAAATCCGACTGACAGGACTCTGTGAACTGCAGCGCAAACTAAGATGGCGGCGCCCATCTCGCGTTATAGATCAAGATAAAGATCACTTATAAAGGTTTTAAAATGACAACACACACTCACTTACACATATTTTAGAATCGGAATATCATATAGTTGATGACATGGTAAGCAATTTTGCGAATATTTTAAATAAAAAAGGAAAAACTTAATAATAGCGATCCATCTGTCATACAGTGTTATTGTGGCTGCGTTCAGCGATCGTGACACGCAAGACGCGTCGCCATGGGGTTAAAAAACGACGCCATATGCCGCTGTAGGTTGACGCCAAACGCAGCGTGTCACGTGACCAATAGCAACGCGTTTGAAAACGTCTCTTCAAATGATATTTGAAAGCGACGGTAAAAAGAACATTATCGGAATTATAATAGGCTATAGCCTGTTATGTACACACAAAAGAAAAAAATATTGAAAGTATTTGAAAAAGGCAAGGAAAAAGATGTTTCAAGAAACCTAACGTCTAGGCAGTCTTGTCATTTTCAGAGAGCAGGAGCAGCTAAATATTCATCTCCAGTTGGCTTTTCACTGACTGTGATTGTGAGGCTCATTCATGTGATGAGTGATTCAAACCAAAAGTTGTCTTTTCTGTAGCACAGAATGTTCTTGCATCTGTCAGCATGATGACTCATTTAGCACATCCACACTGGGAAGAAACTATTTCTCAGAAGGAGCAAGGTACCATAGTGAAGTGCATGTCAATTATCCCTAACTCATATTAAATAACAGAGTTTATTTATTTATTTTTTAATTAGAACAAAATTCTGACTAATTTGTCCTGTCTTGCCACCTTTGTAGACCTAATCTATTATGCTTTGGAATACAGTCTTTGTTTAGGCAATATACTCATTAGATTTTTGCAGAAGTGAAAGCACTTTAAAAAAAAATAAAAAAATGTGTTGTTACACAGTGTGCTAAACTGTAGGCTGCTAAAAAAATATTCATAATATATATTTTACAAAATAATTTAGACTCCAAAATTACTAGAAAATATTAGCCATATGTCTATCGAGTTGATATCACAAAAATAGAATAATAAAAAAAGGAGGTTTGGTTTGATTTTGCCGTGTACCAAAAATTAGTCTCAGCCTCAGATGTTACACCCACTTCTGCAGTCAGTCTGAAGGTCTGGCTATGCAAGACTAACCAAAAATAGACACCCACACTCCATTGAAAATTTTTGGTGCGTTCTGATGTTACAAATTAATACATTTCTGTCACAGTATCACCTAGCCTATATCACAAAACAGAGGCCAAATATGGAACCTTGAGTCTTAGACCTTTCCAACCATATGTGCTTTGTCAAGTTTAGAAAAAGGTTTGATTATAAAATAGTGCAATACATTTTGTAAAATTTGAAGCATGACACCGCCCACTAGGGGGAGGAGCTCGCTACAAGTACCATTTCAATGGTAATGCAATTTCCAATTTCAAAACGCTTTTCACATGATGAGTTTTCATCTTTTGAATGATTATTAATTTATGATGATTACTGAAATATGTGATAGGGAAAAAAGAATGCAAAGTGTCCCCCTAAGTGTTCAGCTATGTTTACATCCCCTGTAGAAAGAGTTCCCAGGGCTAAAAATAGACCTAGCTTCCACTGAGGCTTGTATTGTGCTGGCTACTCATAGCAAAGATATTGCCGAGTACCTCGGGACATCTTATTGAATCAATAGCCTTTGTCCCTGAAATGTTGTTCATGTTCTCTCCTTTCCCCTGAAAACTACAAAAGCAAAATTTCAGTTGTTTTTATGACAGCAGGCATAGGCAACTGAAGACCACTAGCTAGTTAGTTGACTGTAAGATTAAGTAACTTTTGTACTAATGAATTTTAATTGCAGCCACAGTTAAAATATAAAAGATCTGAATGTGCAATCAATCATTACAACATTTTTAATCTGCTGTCTAGGATTTATCAGTCAATGATAAAAACCTACATTTTTATAGCAGTGCTGTAGCAGAATTTTTGGGTGATGGTCTATAGAGATGCCCAGTCACATCTCTACTAAGCTGACATAAAAGTGTGATATTTCTTTATTTCCCCAGATAAAAACTATCTCACACAGACACAGAGTTCGTCTCTAAAGGTCCACTGCTCTCAGCAAGCCTTTTTAGCAATTGTCACTTTGTCTCTATCAGAGAAGAGTGGAGATCTCTGGGGTTCAAGCTCATAAGTCTGGTCTCCAAGTCGAGTGGTCCTCAAATCGCATGAAAAAAGCAAAATTGAGTGAAATGAGGATCAGACAAGCAGTGTTTGCACACAGTCAGACATTGGTTTGAGCAACTGGGTGACTTCCAGTCTGTATTAGTTCTTGTTTCATTTTTTTGTCGTTAAGTTCAGGTGTTTCTGTGCTAGATATTTGCATTGGTTGCCAACTAATGTTGATTTATTCACTGCTGGAAAGAGTATCTGCACAGGAGCCCTCAACATCCTGTAGTGAGGCTGTTGCCACGGTAACCGGCTAGTGCAAATTCCCAATCACTAAGACGATCCACATATAGTGATGGCATCATTTCAATAGCTTGATCTATACTGTTTCTTCGTATGAGAGGGAAAGCATGAGAGACGGTAAAAGACAGACAAAAACATCTCAGAGTCAGACCTACTTCTTAATACACAGATATACAGTATTTGTGATGTTGCTGGCTACACACTTCTCTTGGACAGTAGATGGCAGCAGAGTTTAATCTCTCACATAAAGTTGAATTTGGATTTTGAATTACAGTACCACTCACATTTTTAAGTCAGTGTCTGTAGCCCAAAGTTCATTCAGTATGAGTCAATGGGTGTTTTGACTTAAACTGATTTTGTCGTCTTCTACAACAGCAGTGAGCACCAGCATGTTTTTTCCTGTGAGTGAAAAACATTGATCCGAAAAATTCTTAAAATTATCTATCTATCTATCTATCTATCTATCTATCTATCTATCTATCTATCTATCTATCTATCTATCTATCTATCTATCTATCTATCTATCTATCTATTTCTAGGAGGATTATTGTTTAATTAAGAGTATAGAAGTTACTCTTTCTAATTCTATGTCCAGAGTTGCTTACATGAAGATTTAGCTTTTCCTGGCACGTAGACTACAGCGGAAGAGAGGGAAAGGTTAAGCCAAGAATGAATAAACTGAGGTCTGTTGCCTGCTTCAGTTCCTCTTGCCCTCGGATGACGTTGAGCAGCAGGAATGACATTTTTGCCTCTCTGTCTCTTGTCCATCCTGCCACATTAGCTGGCCGTCTGCTCTGAGCTGCCCATTCCTGTTTGTCTTCCTGCTCGAGTCATTTCCCAGAAGGTCTTTCCAGAATGTTGGAAAAAAGGAGTGCTAATTTACTTGTAATGTACTTTAGAGCACATAACTCTCTTTATTCAGTTCTCTTTCATCACAAAGTTTAAGCCTAAAAATAGTTCAGAACACAAATTTTTATATTTATTCTCAATTACTTCAGTTGGACTGTTGCTCATGAGTTCCAAATTAGTCCTTCATACTCACTCTGTAGATGGTCAATTTGACATTTTAGACTTCCTAGATCATTTTTTATTTGCCATAATGTCCAGCAGCTGTCTTAAGTCTTGATTTACACAGCGTCCCAATTGGAGGTAGCATAGGTTACAGCTCCCAAATAGACACCCTCCAAACATGACCTGCCTTCTCCTTTATGAGCTGCTTTAGCTGAAACAACTCATAAATCATCTGACAACAATAAATAAGGTGTTGCGTGCATCTGCACTCATCAAATGCTAGCTGTCTCAACAAGTCAATTAACCAGCAGTTCGGACATTCATGTTTAAATGAATATCTTCATCTTTGAATAAAAACCGTGGTTAAATTCAACATGGCTGCAGTAGCACTGGTCAATATTTCAGTCTATAAAAAGCTCTGAGTATATGAGTATCCTCGAAAATCTGCAAATGCATTTCCATTTTCCATACAAATACACTTTTCCTGTTGGAAAAAACTGGTAAGGGCAATGAAAAGTTTGGTGATGTTTAAAACCTCATTTCACCGCTGAAGACATTTCAAGCTGTAATGGCTTCCAAAGTTATCTTTTGTGTCACGCCTATATTTAGTGAAATGACATGGGCTCCTCTTAACCGTGAATAAGTCTAACAGCAGCTCAGATGGTTCAGATGCCAATGTAAGGCAGATTCTCTGGCCAGCTTTTATATCTGGACATGTGAATAAGTGCAGTGTGCTGGGTCCCCTACTCTAGTTCTCATGTGGGGTTAACCCCTAGCACATGGGGACAGAGGCAGCTTTAGTGAGAGCTTTTGTAAACATGCCAGTGACTATTCTCTCTCTCGCAGACACACTCCCACGCACAAAGACATGCACACATCATAATCTCACACACATAGCTTATTTTACTCTTTGTTCTATGTGCATTCCTGTCAGGCAGACAAAAGGAGCCACAGTATAGTGTGGCTGAGAATTTAAGAGAGAGACACAGACAGGGAGAGAAACCTTAAAGGGATAGTTCACCCAAAAATTAAAATTGTGTACCAAATAAAAAAAAAAACCCCTGTATGCTGGTGTTTTTTCTGTGGAACACAAAGATTTCATTTTTAAAATAACTTAAAAGTGACTACATCTGTCAAGCTCAAACTTATGTCGTTCACAAAAATGTTGTTCCAAACCCATAAGACCTTTGTTCATCTTCGTAACACAAATGAAGATATTTTTGATGAAATCCGAGAGCTCTCTGACTCCACCATCGACAGCCATTTAATTACCACTGTCAAGGCCCAGAAAGATACTAAAGACTTTGTTAAAATAGTCCACGTGACTGCAGTGGTTCAACCTTAATTTTATGAAGTGACGAGAATACTTTTTGTGCACAAAAACAAAACAAAAATAACGACTTTATTTAACAATCTCTTCTCTTCCCTGTCAGTCTCCTATGCAGTTGACGTAGTAAACACAGTGCAGCGTTTCCACGTTTACGTCCGAACGCCAACTCATTATTGGCCGACGCTGTACATGTGAGCAGCACAACGCATGCACGTGATGCTGACACAGGAGCCGGCCAATAATGAGCCAGCGTTCGGACGTAAACACGGAAGCGCTGCACTGCGTTCACTATACATCAACTGCATAGGAGACTCACATGGGAAGAGAAGAAATTGTTGAATTCGTTATTTTTTGTTTTGTTTTTGCGCACAAAAAGTATTCTCGTCACTTAATAAAATTAAGGTTGAACCACTGTAGTCACGTGGACTATTTTAACAATGTCTTTGGTACCTTTCTGGGCCTTGACAGTGGTGGTTAAATTGCTGTCAGACAGCTCTCGGATTTCATCAAAAATATCTTCATTTGTGTTCCGAAGATGAACGAAGGTCTTACGGGTTTGGAACAACATGAGGGTGAGTAATTAATGACAGAATTTTCATTTTTGGGTGAACTAACACAGTGACTTGCAGAGACATATCTTAAAATATTAATAGATTTACAAGACAAGGGATAATTCATTAAATTACTTTGATTATTTTATGAGCACCATCAGACCAAGATCATGTGCTTATACCTAACATAATCAGGCTTAACCCAAATGTTCTCATTTAGCCTTGCTCACCTTAGTTTGAGTACTCCATAGTCTCCCACTAACTAAGCCAAATTGAAACCATGTTAATGAAAGCTAAAGGCCTGGTTTCACAGACAGGGCTTAGATTAAGCCAGGATTAGACCTTAGTTCGATTTAGTTTAACTAGTACACATTTCCCTGGTTTCACAGACAAGGCTTAAGCCTAATCCCAGAGAAAAATGCATGTTTGAGCTGTTTTAACTGAAAGCAACTTGTCAATAATATGTCAGAGCCATTGTTTTGTCTCAAGATGCACACCAGAATATTTTTTTTTCTAAGGCATGTTTATAAAAGCAATAAATGTCCTATTTAAACTGAGGCCTAATCCTGGATTAATCTAAGCCCTGTCTGTGAAACCAGGCCAAAAAGTTCATATAATCTTGTAAAACAGTTTTGTGTGATGAAAAAACAGAAATTTCAAATAAAATATAGTATCAGGTATGTCAGATTAATAATGTTTGTTCACACAATGTGCAGTAACCAATTATGTTTGATGTCATAGATGTATAAGCACCATATTTGGTTTGAGGGCTGTGACGAAGAGGAAGATTTGCAGTGAATTATGATTTATTATTACTTTCTGTCTGCCTGGAGCTAAACATGCTGCAGTGCACATGGTCACTATGAACTGCTGTTGAGTTGCATTAAGCTCCTTCACAAACTCTCCTTTTGTGTTCCATGGAAAAAAAATAAAATAACAGAAAATGGTTTGGGAACATGAAGGTGAATAAATTAAGAGATATTCACTTTTGGGTGAACTATGCCTTTAACAAAGTCAAACCAATGTTTTTTTCACTCAAATTAATTTTCATATGAGTTTCTGTGGTTAGGGAAGAGTTAAATGACTTGTGTCCTACTGTTAGATCTGACAGCTGCACACAGTCCCCAAAGAGAGATTATTTTTGACAAACTGAATGGAACAACTGAAGGAAACCTGGCTGCCTGCCTCAGGCGTTGTGCTGTTTTTACACGCAGATAGCATCTTTCCAAGCTAAAAACCCATGACCAACATGCATCTCAGCAAACATCAACTGTGGCACAACTGAAGATCTTCTGTATCTCATCACAAAGTCTATTTTCAGGTTATAACATGACCTGGTTTTTGATTAAATCTCCTCTTTCATTCGTTTCATTTTTGGCTTCACATGGAGCACATTAATGTTGAGCAAGACTCATTCTCATTCCAGATGAGAAACTGAGGGGGGCTAATGTGCCCGTGTTATGTCTAGAGCCTCTTGTTTTTGTGCAAAGGTATGAGCTGCTTGTGTTCAAACTGATGCTTTCTACACGTCGAAATTATACTGTACATCTGTCTGCCAACCAGGTGGGATGTTGCTGGGGTGATGTTGTCATAGCGACAACGAAAAGAAAAAAAATGAAAATAAGAGACAGTGAGCGGCAGTGTAAAATTCCTTTCCATACTTTCACATGCTTGAGAAATGGAGCAGGTCAACTGGTGCAGGCAAATGAGAGAAGAATTTTAGGACACAAAATATGAGATGTTAGTATGAAAACAGCTGAGAGTTTATATGAATGACAAGAAATTATCTTTTTTTTTTTTTTTAAAGAAATGGTGTGGCTGTTATAGTTACAACAATGAATTAAATTACATGGAGAAGTCTTCTGAATTAATGAGAGGTTCAGCTGTCTGATTAAGGTCACAAGCTATGTTAGAACAAGAAAGAGGGAGAAATGGAGAATAATGGCTTGTTTGATAGAGGGGAAAACGGTGGTAATATCCTAGCAAGAGAAGTGATCAGAACAACTGGTATAAAAGCTTTCTTGTTAGGATATAACATGAGGGCAGAAAGCACAACAGTGGGAAAGAAAGAATGGAAATGGCATATGACTGGGTGGCAAATATGCAACTTACCCTACATGTCTAACACTGTTTTTAAACTCGACTGAAGACACAGACAGGAAATTATTAGATTGGAATTACTCTGTCAACTGAAAGGAATTTCAATACACTGAAAACATTGAAATAAAATGAGGTCATATGCAAAAACAGCTCTCAAAAGCTGCTTCTTTCCATTCCCATTATGGTATGCTGCATTTGATATGATGAAAACTGGACTTCAATGTGGATTTACAGTTTAAAGAAATTTGTACTACTATTTGGGTCAAACATTCTATGGATGTAAGAACACATCTGCAGGATGGAAACAACATTGCACTAGTTAAAATGAGCACTCATGTTTCTTTTGAATTTTGTGCATATCATCCAGATGAACAAAGGTGATTTGACATTTCCAATGTCCTGATTTTGTCTGGCAAAGAGTGTGGCAAGACACAGCAAGTCCACTGTGCAGAGCAGATACATCTGACAAGGGTAATGCTGCCAAACATTAAGTATTTTCAAACTCATAAAAGAACTCTTGTGTGAGCATATTTCTGTGGGTAAGTATGTGTCTGTAGTCTTCCTTCACATTTTCAAAAGGGGTCACTTTTGGCTCTGGGAACTGACTGGCTGGCAAACTGAAGCGCAAATGAAGGGAACAGCAAAGACAGAAGACAGCTGAACTCAGCTGCACTCAAACTGAAGTATTCCTGCAGTCAACAAAAGAGAGCATGAAAATCAACATGATAGCTGTTCAAGGACTACAGTGAAAATAGAACAAAAAGCTGTCGTTTTAAGTATAAGTTTAAAGTACTTTTCTATTTCAAAGATTATCATGTGTTCTCAAAGTTGACAAGCAAACAGTGGTACTGTCTATTCCTTTAATTCTTATAATTCAATTCATTATTCTATTCATGTAACTTTGAAGTGATTTTCCAATGGACTGATATGGAACACTTTTATTTAATTTTAAAAAAAAAAGTACAAATATAATTTGCATGAAAAAAAGATTTATATCTTCATGATACACAAGTGCAACATTACCTGATTTAATATTAATGGTCTGGAACAATCATCTCCTCCATTTAACAGCAGAAGTTATCTTAAAAAGCTGAGTGTTTTGGTTACTTGCATCAGGTTTTCAGACATGCCATTAGTGGGTGGGATTTGACAAAAGGGGAGGTCTGATTCAGAGGCTAAATCCAAATGGAAGTTAACGAAACAGATCATTTCACTTACTGCGCCTTTAACTTGTGGAATGTCAGTGGTGCAAAAAAATTAGCCCTGTGGAGCATTTACTATCATTTAATATGTTCTTGTCCTAAAAGGAGAATCACTTACAACACCAAAGTACTCTTAATTTCAGAAGTGCATTGAGTTTTAACTGACAGAGCTTCAATTCAACAGGTCTTCATTGTCGTACTAATCTGTCAAAAACATTGACATTTATTGGAAACCAAAAGGTTGGTGGTTCATCTTACACGCTGAAAACTGAAGCTCCATCTGTCAAGAGTTCATAGGTACTACTTTAATCCCATGGGCATTGATGTACGTGAGCAAGACTTTGGCTCTTCTCTCAATTACGTCAATGAGTTTTTCAATGCCTTGACGGCCACCTTGACTGTCCCAGTACAGCTGATCGAGAAACAGTGATTGCAGGAGCTTTTCCCTGAGACGCTGAGACTTCAACACTGATACAGGCTGATCTGGTAGCCTGAAAGGAGAAAAATAATGAAAGCATAATATGCACTCCAAAATTATTAAAACAAACTTATAGAATAGAGGAAATAACCACCTTTTAAAAATGTATAACACAAAATATCATTAAATACTTTTTACACAATACTTTTTTACAATTCCTACAAAGCAAATTGTATTGCTAACTGACAAATGATGTAATACCCTGCTGTAATGCAGATAATGTGCAAACTGTGATTCTCAAACACAGCAATGGTCCATCATTTATTTTGATTTATGATATTGCACAAGTGAGCTTACGTTCCCAGAGGTATCACATTAGCAGCATTGCCAGCAGAATCCCTTAGCTCAGACAGCACGTGTCAGATTGTTGGCGTATGTATTTGCTTACGTCTTCAGTGGTGTTGTGGAGGTGTTGGCTTACTGAAAGGCCAAACTTGTGGCCTCACAGAAACAAATTCTTGGTTGCAGTCTTAGGGTACAGTTAGACGACAACGATGTACTAAAAACATTTTTTCGCGTACAGACGGCAACGACAAAACAATCCCCGTTTACACGGATCTGTGAAAATGATTAAAAAAACACTGCATTATGCATGCCAGGCCAGTAGATGGCGATGTCACTTTGTAAAGAAAAACTATGCAGCTACTGAACACATAATCCGCTTATTAAGTCGTGACGTAAGGAACGCCGTTTCTGGGTCTAAGCCCCGGCTCGTTTCACTTGAGAATGCCATCTCGACGGCTGTTTATGAGCGCTATTTATTCAGATTAAACATTTAACATTTTAAAAAGTTAAACTTTTAAAATACTTACATGCTACACAACAGTCTCCGTGCTCACAGCGTCACAGACATTAATATATTAACAATTTATAAGATGAATCACTGTCTGGCCATCTGGGATTTTGGTATGGAGATAAAGGTTATGATTATAATTTTTTGGTATTACACCACATCATGTGTCTATATTAGCAACATTTGTTGTTTTCTTGTGGTATTAGATTTCACGTTTGGACCCGGAAGCACTGCCGCGTGACATTAGACTTATCAACCAAATACGCATGTGCATGACATCACTGTTTTCACAAATTCAGTATGAACAAGAAAAGAAGATGTACAAAAGTATTTATTTAAAGGTAGGGTAGGCAAATTCGGAGTGGCTAGCAATAGCAAGCTAGCTTTGAAAGCATAAGATCCCACCCTCCCTTCAAAGGGGTCTCCAAAGCCACGCCTCTTCCAAAAAAACATGAACGCACACAACAGAGTCTGCAAAGCATCACGAGAAGAGTGATGGTGTTAAAGGTGCCCTAGAATTGAAAATTGAATTTACCTTGGCATAGTTAAATAATTAGAGTTCTGTACATGGAAATGACATACCGTGAGTCTCAAACACCATTGTTTCCTCCTTCATATGTAAATCTAATGCGTGAAAAACACCACGGAAAAACAGGCGAATCTCAACATAACATTAGTATGGTTGCGTCACAGTCGGGATCACTAAATGTACGCCCCCAACTTTTGCATATACCAGCCCATGTTCAGAGCATTAGACAAGCCAGAATTAACGTCTGGAGCTGCACTGCCAAATCATCGTACGTTATGCAGGTAAGCAAGCAAGGACAATAGCGAAAATGGCAGATGGAGCAATAATAACTGACATGATCCATGATATCATAATATTTTTAGTGATATTTGTAAATTGTCTTTCTAAATGTTTCGCTAGCATGTTGCTAATGTACTGCTAATGTGGTTAAAGTTACCATTGTTTCTTACTGTATTCACGGAGACCAGAGCCATGTCGTTATTTTGCAGTCTGTATAAATGCATCTTCATTCTTTATAAATCTCTCCAACAGTGTAACATTAGCCCCTTTAGCCACAGAGCATAGCCTACTATCAAACTCATTCAGAATCAAATGTAAACATCCATAAAAATAATTACCATACTTACGTGATCTGATATGCAGCATCATGAACACTTTGTAAAGATCCATTTTGAGAGAGCTGTGTGAACTTATTCTATTGTTTATACAATGTATTATGGAGTTGCGACTCTTGCCGGCTTGGGGGCGGGGATCACGAGCATTTAAAGGGGACACGCACTGAATCGGCGCATATTTAATTACGCCCCAAAATAGGCAGTTAAAACATTGTATAATAAAAAAATCTATTGGGTATTTTGAGCTGAAACTTCATAGACACATTCTGGGGACACCTTAGTCTTATATTACATCTTGTGAAATAGTGTTCTAGGGCAACTCTAACATTTGGTCCTGAGACTTTCACAGAAGATATATCTACGTTTTAATGTTTAGACCACTTCTATTATTGATTGCTATCAGGATGTGAGGAGTGTTTCAACCAGGATAACAAAAAGTGTTTATAAAACAAATTGCCTACCCTACCTTTAAATCAAACATTTGTCAACTAGATTTTAATGTCAATGTAAACCTTATAACCTGTGAAGATTTGTAATTTAATCAAACTGAGCGAATTCATTTTTTCGAGGTCATGAGTTTCTAAGTCCTTCACAACAACTTTCAAAATATTTTAATTTAAAGAGAGTATTAAAATATTGTGTACAGCATCTCTGAACAATCTTAAAGAAAACTACATGTGGTTACTCTGTGATTCTTGACACTTATAACATCATTATGAGATTCAAATGAAAGATTAAAGGGTTAGTTCACCCAAAAATGAAAATTCTGTCATTTATTACTCACCCTCATGCCGTTCAACACCCATAAGACCTTCGTTGATCTTCGGAACACAAATTAAGATATTTTTGTTGAAATCCGATGGCTCAGTGAGGCCTGCATAGCCAGCAATGACATTTCCTCTCTCAAGATCCATTAATGTACTAAAAACATATCTAAATCAGTTCATGTTAGTACAGTGGTTCAATATTAATATTATAAAGTGACGAGAATATTTTTGGTGCGCCAAAAAAAAAACAAAATAACGACTTATTTAGTGATGGCCGATTTCAAAACACTGCTTCAGGAAGATTTGTAGCATAATGAATCAGCGTGTTGAATCATGATTCGGATCGCGTGTCAAACCGCCAAACTGCTGAAATCACGTGACTTTAGCGCTCCAACCTGCGGATTCAAAACGCTGATTCATAACGCTCCGAAGCTTCCTGAAGCAGTGTTTTGAAATCGGCCATCACTAAATAATTTGTTATTTTGTTTTTTTTGGCACACCAAAAATATTCTCGTCGCTTTATAATATTAAAGGATTAGTTCACTTTCAAATAAAATTTTCCTGATAATTTACCCACCCCCATGTCATCCAAGATGTCCATGTCCTTCTTTTTTCAGTCAAAAAGAAATTATGATTTTTGATGAAAACATTCCTGGATTTTTCTCCATATAGTGGACTTCAATGGACTCCAAACGGTTGAAGGTCAAAATTACAGTTTCACTGCAGCTTCAAAGGGCTTTAAACGATACCAGACGAGGAATAAGGGTCTTATCTAGAGAAACCACCGTTCATTTTCTATTTTTTTTTATTTTTTATTTTTTTTATATATACGTTTTAACAATAAATGCTCATCTTGAACTAGCTCTCTTCTTCTTCTCTACTATAATTCTGGCAGTGTAGACGCTGCTAAGTGTATTACTGCCCTCCACAGGTCAAAGTTTGAACTAAATTCTCATATACAATATACTAGTTCTAGTATATAACAATTACTTCAAACTTTGACCTGTGGAGGGCAGTAATACACTTAGCAGTGTCTACACTGCCGGAATTCTAATAGAGAAGAAGAAGAAGAGAGCTAGTTCAAGATGAGGATCTATGGTTAAAACATATATAATTTTTTGCTATTTTTTTTTAAAGAGGAGTGATGGTTTCTCTAGATAAGACTCTTATTCCTCATCTAGGATCGTGTAGAACACTTTGAAGCTGCAATGAAACTGTAATTTTGACCTTCAACCTTTTGGAGACCATTGAAGTCCACTATAAGGAGAATAATCCTGGAATGTTTCATCAAAAACCTTAATTTCTTTTCGACTGAAGAAAGAAGGACATGGACATCTTGGATGACATGGGGGTGAGTAAATTATCAGGAAATTTTTATTAGAAAGTGAACTAATCCTTTAATATTGAACCACTGTTCTCACATGAACTGATTTAAATATGTTTTTTGTACCTTTATGAATCTTGAGAGAGGAAATGTCATTGCCCCCTATGCAGGCCTCACGGAGCCATCGGATTTCAACAAAAATATCTCAATTTGCATTCCGAAGATTAACGAAGGTCTTAAGGGTCTGGAACGGCATGAGCGTGAGTAATAAATGACAGAATTTTCATTTTTGGGTGAACTAACCCTTTAAGTGGTCATGTATAAACTCTAACATGTGAAATAGCTCAGCTACTTTTACTCACTCTTTGATTCCCTCTAGTAGCCTGAAGTCCAGATTCTCCTCATCTCGGTCAAAGTAGCCCTTGTTGTTAAAGAAAACCAGGTGGTGTGGGTCATGTCTCCGGTGGACTATGTGTGTCAGCTCTATGCTGTCCTTATCTGTACATTCTTCATGGTGACCAAGCTCAACACAGGTGTCCTCTGGGCGGGGCTTGAATCCACAGCAGTTCTTATCTAGTCGTTCATAAATCTGAAAAGAACACGAAACACAATCTTTATTTTCTGTTTTAAATTATACAGTTTAAATAAAAATATTTCAGTAGTTTTTGGAACAATTAAAGGATTAGATCACTTTAAAAAGGAAAATTACCCCGAGCTTTACTCACTCTCAAGCCATCTAGGTGTATGGCTTTCTTCTTTCTGATGAACACAATCGGAGTTACAGTTGCAAGAAAAAGTATGTGAACCACTTGCAGAATCTGTGAAAATGTGAATAGTTTTAATAAAAATGAGAGATCATACAAAATGCATGTTATTTTTTATTTAGTACTGTCCTGAGTAAGATATTTTACATAAAAGATGTTTGCATTTAGTTCACAAGACCAAAAAAAAAATTGCTGAATTTATTAAAATGGCCCCATTCAAAAGTATGTGAACCAGTGGTTCTTAATACTGTGTGTGGTTACCTGGATGATCTACGACTGTTTGTTTGTTATGTGATGGTTGTTCATGAGTCCCTTGTTTGTCCTGAGCAGTTAAACTGAGCTCTGTTCTTCAGAAAAACCCTCCATGTCCTGCAGATTCTTCAGTTTTCAAGCATTTTTTTGCATATTTGAACCCTTTCCAGCAGTGACTGAATGATTTTGAGATCCATCTTTTCACGCTGAGGACAACTGAGGGACTCAAACTCAACTATGAAAAAAGGTTCAAACATTAACTGATGCTCCAGAAGGAAACGCGATGCATTAAGAGCCGGGGGGTGAAAACTTTTGAATTCAAATATCAAGGTAAAATGTACTTAATTTTTCTTCCGGGAAACATGAAAGTATCTTCTGTTGCTTCCGAAGGGCAGTATTAAATGACAAACAATGATATTTAAACAAAATAAGAAAAATTGTGACATCATCCTGTTCAAAAGTTTTCACCCCCCGACTCTTAATGCATCGTGTTTCCTTCTGGAGCATGAGTGAATGTTTGAACCTTTTTTAATATTTGAGTTTGAGTCCCTCAGTTGTCCTTAGTGTGAAAAGATGGATCTCAAAATCATACAATCACTGCTGCAAAGGGTTCAAATATGCAATAAATGCTTGAAAACTGAAGAATCTGCAGGACATGGAGGATTTTTCTGAAGAACAGAGTTCAGTTTAACTGCTCAGAACAAACAAGGGACTCATGAACAACCATCACAAAACAAAACAAAAAAACAGTCGTGGATCATCCAGGTAACCACACACAGTATTGAGAATCAATGGTTCACATACTTTTGAATGGGGCCATTTTAATAAATTCAGCTTTTTTTTTTGTCTTGTGGACTAAATGCAAACATCTTTTATGTAAAATATCTTACTCAGGACAGTACTAAATAAAAAATAACATGCATGATCTCTCTTATTTTATTAAAATTATTCACATTTTCAGATTCGGCAAGTGGTTCACATACTTTTTCTTGCAACTGTGTATATTGATAAATATCCTGACGCATCCAAGCTTTATAATGGCAGTGAAAGGGACCAACGAGTATGAAGCTGAAGAAAGTCCATCCATCCATCATAAACATACTCCACATGGCTCCGGGGGGTTAATAAAGGCCTTCTGAAGCGAATCGATGCGTTTGTGTAAGAAAAATATCCAGTTACTTTATTAACAAGTTATAAAGTAAAATATCTAGCTTCCACCAGACTGCATTCCGTATTCAATTTAGGAAGAAAACTTAAATATGGAAGTCATAAGATGTAGCGTAAACGTTTTGAACTGCAACAGACTTTTTCTTCCTAAGTTGAAAAAGATAGGCGGTTTTAACAATTTAACTTGTTAAATATGGATATTTTTCTTACACAAACGCTTCGCTTTGCCAGCTGGAGCCGTGTGGAGTACGTTTATAATGGATGGATGCACTTTCTTCAGCTTCAAACTCGTTGGTCCCGTTCACTGCCATTATAAAGCCTGGATGTGTCAGGATATATATTACAACTCCGATTGTGTTCATCAGAAAGAAGAAAGTCATATACACCTAGGGTGACTTGAGGGTGATAAAGCATGCGGTAATTTTCAAGTTTACAGCTGCAACACAGAAAGACACAGATGAAAGTGGAGTAGAGTACCTGCAGAAGGAAATCAAAGACTACTAGCTTGCTCCATTCATGGTGGTGGATGCTGGTGCAGCTCCACTCTGGTTTAGGTATGGCACCCCGATGCCAGCACTTGTATTTGAGAGCGGTTTGATATGAACCCCAGTTCAGTCTCTCAGAGGGTTGATCTACTACTGGGCTTAAAGTAGGATCCCATAAAACCACTGGACAAGGCTGACCATCTGAAACAATATGAATATATGTAGACTGTACATTCACTAGATCAGCATGAGTCATATTAATTTCTCAATAGCTTGACAGCCAGCTTTGATGACACTGAAACTGCTCCCAATGCAGTGGCCCCATGAAAGTACTTATGAATCTATATAAACTATAAGTGACCCTGGACCACAAAACCAGTTGTAAGCTGCACGGGTAGATTTGTAGCAATAGCCATTGTATGGGTCAAAATTATCGATTTTTGTTTTATATCAAAAATCATTAGGGTATTAAGTAAAGATCATGTTCCATGAAGATATTTTGTAAATTTCCTACTGTAAATATATCAAAAATGTATTTTTGCATTGCTAAGGACTTCATTTGGACAACTTTAATGGCAAATTTCTCAATATTTTGATTTTTTTTTTGCACCCTCAGATTGCAGATTTTCAAATAGTTGTATCTCGGCCAAATATTGTCCTATCCTAATCTTATTTATTCAGCTTTCACGTGATGTATAAACCTCAATTTAAAAAAAATGTACTCTTTTGACTGGTTTTGTGGTCCACGGTCACAAAGATGCACACAAATTTCACTGTAGATGACAAACAAATGATGCTTTTCTCATGACTTTTCTGAGCTGTTTTGCAATTACTTTAAATCAAAATGTGCCAAAAATGCAACTTGGTTTGATATTTTGTTATCTAATATAGGTTAGTTATACCTACATTTCTTTTAAATGGTGACTTAAATGTCCAAAAGCTCTTTATAGGCAACTATATTCTTTAATTTAATCCATGCTAATTGGGCTAAATTCTGTATCTGCTACTAAAATATAAACAATAAAATAAAACATTAAGTAAAATACATATACAAAATATAGGCTATACATATGAAAAACATATTAAATTAACATAAAAACAGAAACAAACACACTACCTCCAAGAGAGTGGAATCTTCTGCTGACAGCTGGCAAAGTTCTGTTCATTCCTAAGATCCTATCTAGATGAAAGGCGAACACTTCACTCATGTCCAAGGGTCTCCTGACAATACCGCAACATTTGCGACACGCATCAGCATCATCCGTGTGATTTGTCGTACTTTTAAATAAAATTAAAGAAGAAAAACCCGGAGGCGCAACTTCGTCAATTTGCGTAATTTTACCATCAGCTAGAAAGCGCATGGCCATGATATCGTCATTGCTGAACCATGGAGGAGCTCTTTCACTGTATATCCTGATGGATGAATAATCACTGTGTTCAAGCTCAGAATATCCCAAGTGTTTGTCGGCGGTGTTTGTATTGTGCCTCGCGTCCTTCGCTTTGCCCTGTGATGTGCCACCCTGCGGTCTCACTTTAACTTTCTTTCTCCGGAGTTTGGGTCGCACTGTGCCCCTGATGATGGCCGGTTTGTGCCGCTTTGATTTAAGCGTTATATACACCACATTAGACCTGGTCGGACTCAGAGATTCATTCACCTCCTCTCCAGTGGGGTCCTGGTAGGTTTTTCTAGGTTTTAGAGAATAAACGCTATTTCTAGTCCACAGATCAGGACGTTTGTCTTGGCGAGTAGACGTGTGACTAACATGAATGGTGAAAAACAAATAAACAAAACACACAACAGCTATAATCAAATACTTCCTAATGGCGGAATATCCCCTGCAACAGTTGCAGACTTTCAAAAACAATACGGACAAACAAATCAAAGTGTTCCCGACATTTCCAGGACGAGTCGTATGCGTATCCATTGGTACGAGTGTTTGCGCATGATTAAGTCAAATTTATTTTGTCCACGTTGGAATTGCGTTCTTTTCGTTTACATATTGAGGGTACACAGGAGCTCTAGATGATCCGCTCAGCGCAACAGCTCCAGCTTGAATGAAGTCAACTGTCCCGATGCCGGATCAGCTGAGATAACAGTCCCAAATTGACAAGAATGCCGCTTGTCCTTACGCCCTTTTCCTCTCTGCAAGCGCGAGAGGCTAGAACGCTGTCATTAAGGGATAGTTCACCCAAAAATGAAAATTCTGTCATCATTTAGTCACCCTCGGGTTGTTCAAAACCTGTAGGAATTTCTTTGTTTTGTTGAACACAAAAGAAGATATTTTGAAGAATGTGGGTAACTGAACAGTTCTGGGGCACCATTGACTGCCATAGTATTTCTTCTATAGAAGTGGCATGGTTACAAACTTTCTTCAAAATATATTCCTTTGTGTTCAGCAGAACAAAGAAATGTATACAGGTTTGGAACAATCTGAGGGTGAGTAAATGACAGAATTTTCATTTTTGGGTGAACTATCCCTTTAGAAAACTAAACAGTATGAACAGTCAAATTTTTCCTCCGTTTTCTGTGTTCATAGCCTATGTAAATACTAAAGCTGGCACTGTTGAAAAAAAAACAAAAAAACAAAAAGCTCATCTGCTAATTGGCTGGTTTAAGAATGGTTTAGGCATTTTTCAGCAAAACAATCTAGAATCAGCTTTTGTTGTTGCCGTTTAATCCGTGGGGAGTTTCAAAGGGGCTTAGGGCACTTTTTAGCTGGTCACACTAGGAGTGCAGACGTATGACCACTAGCTTGGCCTGTGTAGGAGACACTCTTAATGCAGGAAACCATCTTAGGCATTTCTCCCTCCCAACAGCTGATAAATTACAACAATAGGAAAGCTCATTAACCAGGTCTTTTCGGAAAATGTTAAAATAATAATCACAAGAATCACAATAGCATATTCCAGCAGGAATTTCCTGTGCACATCTGCCTGTAAACAATGTTGTTTTGACATTTTTGTTCTTGAATTTGCTGGTGTGAATATGAAGCTATAACATCTAATAATGATATGCTTCAGTAAAGAGGACAGGAAACAGGTACAGCAACAGTACAAATTATGTTGTCCTTTTGGTATGGAATGCATTACTGTATTCTAATCTAGAATTACTAGACAGACTGTATTCTAATCTAGACGTATTACACACACTAGGTTATGTTTAACATTCCAATAGACTGATTTTTATATTGTACATACTGCATATTCTATCCCCTACTCCTAAACCTACCCATCATAGAAAACTTTCTACATGGTTAGATTTTCAAAAACAAACAAAAAACAAACATCACTTATGATTTATAAGATGTTTTTCATGGGGACACAAAAAAATTTTCCCACAAGGATTTCGGATATTGCGTCCCCATAACATAGGATATACCTGAACCACACACAAACACACCCTTTTATGAGTGTTTGTCCAATCTTTGTCAGTCTGTCTGCTGAGGGTTTCATTGGAGGGATTGGTACATTACATAAAAAGCCACATTTACTGGTCAAAAAGTGTGGGGTGCTGAAAAGCAGCAGATTCCGTTGAATACATAACACAAATCTACATACATAGCCCTATAGCCAGAAAGGGGAAACTGTTTAATTCAAATACATGTGAACTTACAGAAAATCTAGAATTAATTTTGGCAGCAATTAAAATGCAATAGCAAGACACATGTAAATTACATCAAGGGAAACTAAGCAACTGCAGAGGCCTTATTCAAGGTGATAAGACTGTTCAGTGACCTCACATTTTGGCAGGAACATTGGTTTAAAACCTGATCCACCATTGCCACCTTGTGGTAACATACAGACTCAGATCTTTGAATAAGCAGTTAACAGGGAGCCCGCCAAAACAACACAAGATGCCAGAGCGAACAACAGCAAGTTCCCAAGGCCCTGAGGAAAGAAAATCAGTTAGGCTGGCCTACNAAAAAAACACCTCGCTGTTTGGATTTAAAGAGACAAATGCTTAGGAGTCTATGATTGGATCATTATTACAGTGATTATTATGTTTCTACCATGTTTATATGTTTGGCAACAGTTATTCTAAACCTAATTGATGGAGTGTGTAGCTTTTCATTTCTTAAACAACCATGTAGGAAGACGCATCATGGCCATATTCCAGGATGACAATGTCAAGATTCATCAGGCTCAAATTGTGAAATAATGGTTGAGAGGAGCATGAAGAATCATTTTCACACATGAATTGGCACCTCTGAGTCCAGACCTTAAATTCAAAGTCTTTGGGATGTGTTTGACTCTTGCATTGTCAATACAAAG
>RJVU01018281.1:6262969-6292902 GCA_003731715.1 Anabarilius grahami
AAAAAAAAAAAAAAAAAAAAAAAAAAAAAAGCACCTATTGATGAAAATAACTTCACAACATTTATTTCCATCAAAACGCATTTTTTTTTTCGGTCAAGATTTGCTTATTACTGGTAATGAATCAATAGCAAATTAAAACATGACTATGATCTGAACTGTGCTTTTACATACTGTATATACATCAGTATATACTCAAGTCACTAAATGCATATAATACTAATTGCTCACCATAACATAAAAACTACAAAACTAATAAAAAGTAGCGAATTCATCTCAAGCTTGGTGTTTTCTGCAGATTTAAATCAACACATAAATATTCATCATGTTCATTTGAAAAACAAAGAGTGTCAAACTAGGTCAAATAAAAATGCCATCTGAAATACTGAATGAATACAAATAGATTTATGTTACCTACTTTGACCTCTTTAAATACCACACTTCCCCACAGAGCAGCTACTAAGCCAAAACCCTGAAATCAAAGTTGAACACACTGTCATTACATACGATTTTCAATGCAAGGTGAATGAGAACATGAAAGATTTTCTTTTGTGCCATACTTACAGCATTAATTATAGGGAATGTGACCACTGCACTAAGGTAGTAATTTGCCATGAGCCAGGCATATGTGGCTAATCCCCACATCAAGCCACTCAGAAAACCTGCATGGAAGATCTTACATGAGTTAAGAAATGCAGAACTTAATATTCAGTAGAAAGCAATAGAATTTCTGGGGGAATATTTTCAGGGGTATCGTGTCCAGCGTCTGACCGTAAACTTTACCTGTAATAATACAGTTGCTTTGCAACACACCACAAATTGTGTTGCATCCTAGTTAAAATAATAAAAAAAATAATAATAGAATGAAACTAAATGGAATTCACATTAATTACCAGGTAAGACAGCTCTGGGGTAGATCCGAGGCCTGTTCTTCATGACTGCACAGTAACTAAGAAAATACACTGTGCTCATGAGGAAAATTCCACTGTAATGGGCAAAGCAGTAGTCAATTTCTGTAATGGATGGCAAAACGTTAGAATAGCCTATAATATGCTTTTTAACATCTCATTAAGCTATAACACAAACATAACATACCATTCTGACTGGATCCAGTGAACATACTTGAATTGGTTGTGGCATGAACTTTAATATAGAAAACAGGCACAAAAGAAGAGCCATAAAGGACACCTGAAAATACGGCCAAGATGCAGCCACTGCAACAAGAGGATATCATAGAAAATAATTATTCCATATATTTAATATTTATCTTCCAGAAATTTTACAATGTTAGAGTATAAAGCTGAAAATGCCATAAGCTCTCACACACTCTCTCTCTCTCACACACACACACACACACACCCACACACCCACACCCAAGCACATAAAAAAAAATATCCCTCAAACATTCCAGTACAGTGTTGTTGAAGAACCAGAAATGTGTCTGAAGAAAACTTCAGACTGGAACTTGGAAGGCCTGCAGATACTTACAACACTCTTTTGCTCTTTGGTGAAATTGTATCCACCCATGAATCACTGGGGCTTGTGTTGTCTGGATTCAACCTCTAAAGACAGTGTGAATACATGCACACACAAAATGTCAGCAAAGATGCATGTATCCAAGACAAAATACACTAAATATTCTACATTACATCCAAAAAGCTCTTAATGTGGAAAAGCCCTAACAAACTTACCCTATCATCAATCAACAAAGGCATGGATTCAGATGTACGTTTCTGAACATCACTTTTCACAAAGAAGAATATGATGGCACTGAAACAAAGACATGACTGTGTTATGGGGAGAAAAAAAATACCTTAATCCAAAGGGTTTTCTCTCACAATAAATAAAACAGAGGGATGTTTTTATCCCATAAAATCAGATGGAACTGTAGATCCAATACAACGTGACTTCAGGTCTTAGGAGGAGGTTTATCTTGCCTTACACAATATATTGCATTTTCAATTTCAGAGAAACTTTTAGGCAAGTAAGACAGCAGCACTTCGATCTCAAAGGGATCTTTGTGAGTTGTAACTCCTAAGTGAACTAGAAATCTTTTGGGGGATGAAAATATTGTCCGTCCATATTAAAGAGGTGTGCCCGCAGCATTTCCTTTCCATTGGTGTGTGTTTCTGAGGACTAAAAGCACCTTCTAAGTTGAATGAACATAATGTTACTTTGTAAAACTTTAGTGTTCATTAGCCAAATAAACATCATCTTGACGTGTGCATTTGGAGGTAGACCATTACATTCCCTGCTAGGGAAAAAAAAAAAAATATATATATATATATATATACACACACACACACACACGAAACACTTCTCCCATTACCTTAGCAGACAAAGGCCAGCTCCACAGTAATTGAGTATCGGTTTGGACACTTCCTCTGGATGCAGCCCAAACCACCCAAACCTTGAAAGGAATGACTTAAAGGGTTAGTTCACCCAAAAATGAAATTTCTGTCATTAATTACTCACCCTCATGTCATTCCAAACCTGTAAGACCTTTGTTCATCTTTGGAACACACATTAAGATATTCTTGATGAAATCCATGAGCTTTCTGGCCTTCTGGATAGACTGCAATGTCATTTGCCTTGTCCAAATACCCACACTTGCGGTTTTGGCCACTTGAGAGCTTGTGCACGCGACAGGCAGTAAGTGCGCAAGACTGTCCCATGTCTTAAAAATGCCCAAGTGCAGTGCCCTTAATGCACACTAAACCCACACTACCTTGAATACCGCTTTTGAGCGGTATTCGAGGCTAAGCGTATCCCATCATGCATTATGTTCGGGAACTCACATGCCCTGAAATCGTGAGATGTCAAGGAAAACATACGACTGTAAGTTAAATTAATTATATAATACATATAATTTGGTAGTAAAATATAAAGTGTTGCACATTTTATTGATGCAAAGATGAGTGGGCTATCTGTATTTTGTACAACATTTGCAACTGCTTTTTATCACTCAAAGAAGCACCACAATTTTAAAATAGTGTCTTCTGTTAGTTACATAGCGACCACTGAACAGACATTTAGAAGTGTATTTTAAAATGCAGAGTATTGAAAATAATAATTTAAAAAAAAGTAAACGCTTGCATTTTTTGCAAGACTGTAAGTGTGTCCTATCGGGCAATCAAAAGTTCTACACACACTTGCAGTCTTCACGCCTACTTGAACACTTGGGCCAAATACAGGAAATACGTCATGTAAGTAGACAAGTGGTCAAGTGCAAAGACCACAAGTGTGGGTATTTGGACAAGGCTATTACCACTTTCAAGGCCCAGAAAAGTAGTAAAGACATCGTTAAAATAGACCATGTGATAATGAGCCAGCGTTCTGATGTATAACCCGGAAGCGCTGCACTGCGTTTATTACTCCTACAGCGACATGGAAGAGAAGAGTTACTGAATAAAAGTCGTTATTTTGGTTTGTTTTTTGCACACAAAAAGTATTCTCATCACTTCATAACATTAAGGTTGAACCACTGTAGTCACATGGACTATTTTAACGATGTCTTTACTACCTTCTTAAGTTTACCTCTGCCTTCACTTAAAAACATTAATAACCCTATACAAATAGGTCCCACTAGTTAAAATTAGTTAATGCATTAACATTAGATAACAATGAGCAATACATTTGTTACAGTCACAATTCATCTTTCTTAATGTTATTAATCAAAATACAACTGTTCACTCTATTCAACTCGAACTCCATTTATCAGCCTGGGCTGCATTTCCCAAAAGCATCATGAGCCCAAGTTGATCGTGGAGACCACTGCCACCAATGTTTTCTACGATCAACTTAGCTCACAATGCTTTTAGGAAACGCAGCCCTGGACCAGCATAAAACTCAATGCTCCAAATTTTTACATCCGGAAGTTCAGTACATCCCTATAAGCCCCTTCTGTCAAACATCAAGCCAGCTTACCTTGAGCTTGCCCATCCAATTAGCAATCCACTGGATCCCCAAAGCAAAATTCCAAGTCCAAGGCCAATAAACTTCACAACTGGGACAGCTGTTATATTTCCTAAGAGGTAAATCTGTTATAAATGACATCTGTATATATTAAACACATGTTTATTCACTCACAGATACACTACCAGTGGCCCAAAGTGCTCCTCCAAGCATGGCTGCAGGATGGGCTCTGGAGGGGTGAAACAATGTGTCAGCAACCAGTCCAACAAGCCAAATGGCTGAACAGCAAATCCACTGGAAAAACATTCCTGTAAAGACAGCAGATTTTAAGACAAGGTTGGTCAAATGTTTGTGTGGAGGGTAAAAGTACAGTTAAATTCCTCACCATCACCGGTATCTATCGTTTTAACAGGAACAAAGTAACTTCCATACAAAAGCACAGCAAACACACAGGCCACAAAGCCATAGGTGGTGTCTGCACTGTTGGCTTCATTAGAGGAGCGAGTGGGCTCTAGGTATAAAAATAAAAGTTAAAAACACACTTGAAAATTAATAGGCTATTCAAAGCATTTTAATTGTCTACAACAGAACAACTGTCAACTTTCCAAACAAAGCAGTTTTCAAATCCGCACTACCAGAGGGGATAAAAAGGCATGTTGTCAGTCAAAGATATAGACCAATCAAAATATTTAACTTTTTTTATTTTTTTTTATTTAATCTACCTTCTGCTGACAATGTGCTACAGCATCTTACAACAAAAAGCACAATTACAGCTAGAAAAGCCATCAGTCTCCTCTTTTTCACTTCACTCAGGGTATAAACACAACATTTGTTGTTGTGGAAGTTTGTTGTAAACCAGGTGTCATTAATTGGCTCCAATGTCCCGCCCTACTAACGTATTAGGGAGTTGTGGGGAGGTGCTTATATTTCTTAAAGGGATTAGCCTCAGTCACCATTTACTGTCACTGCCATTTTGTCATATATAGAAAGTGAATGGCGACTAAGGCTCATTCTGCCTAACATCTCCTTTTGTGTTCCAGAAAGGAAAGAAAGAAAGAAAGTCATGCGGGTTTGGAACTGAGGGTGAATAAAAACGACATTTTGGGGTGATTTAATTTTTTTTTAAATTGAACGTTGTATCCAAACAGTCCACTAGACGGAGAACACGTTCCAACTTGTTTTGATTCCGCCACCGTTCGTTGGGCCGAAGAATGACGGAGCCAATCATGTGATGTTTGGCCAACATCCCAAATTCTGAATAGCAAAGCACAAAAGAAGTACCAACAACACCGCTGTCTTGGACCCCGATAAAAGCACTAATCATTGAGTGAGTTTAGAGTATTAATAACATGCATCTCCTGCAATGAATGTCTTTTTGAATGTTAAAATGTTATGTTTTTATAAATGAGCTCGCTAGAAATTAGCATACTAGAGTACTGGAATACTTTTTTTTTTTTTGTATAATCATCAGCAGAAAATTTCAGCATTTGAATTGCCGTTAATGTTCTGTTTCTGCAACGTTGTCAATAGCACACAGAAGATCACAGTGTGAAGATTCACTGTATCGAAAGTGTGTTGTTGCCATGGAAACTGAGGGTAAGGTAAGGACATAAGAGGAAATGAAAATGTAATATTGTAGCAACTTTTCAATCCTCATATATCCTCATATATATCATATGTACACACTAGCTTTCAAAAGTTTGGGGTCGGTAAGATTTTTTTATGTTTTTGAAAACATCTAATGCTCAACCAAGGATGCATTTATTCAGCCATACAGAAACACAATAAAAACAGTAGTGTGAAATATTATTACAATTTTAAACAACAGCATTATGCTTCAGAAATAATTCTAATATGCTGATTGATTTGGTGCTCAAGAAACAATGCTGAAATTTTGTGGAAACCATGATACATTTTTTGATGAAAAAAAAAAAAAGCATTTATTTGAAATTTAAAGACACAATGACACAATATGTTTTTGGATTTTTGGATTAAAACATATATATATATATATACAGTACAGTCCAAAAGTTTGGAACCACTAAGATTTTTAATGTTTTTAAAAGAAGTTTCGTCTGCTCACCAAGGCTACATTTATTTAATTAAAAATACAGTAAAAAACAGTAATATTGTGAAATATTATTACAATTTAAAATAACTGTGTACTATTTAAATATATTTGACAAAGTAATTTATTCCTGTGATGCAAAGCTGAATTTTCAGCATCGTTACTCCAGTCTTCAGTGTCACATGATCCTTCAGAAATCATTCTAATATGCTGATTTGCTGCTCAATAAACATTTATGATTATTTTCAATGTTGAAAACAGTTGTGTACTTTTTTTTTCAGGATTCCTTGATGAATAGAAAGTTCAAAAGAACAGCATTTATCTGAAATACAAAGCTTCTGTAGCATTATACACTACCGTTCAAAAGTTTGGGGTCAGTAAGAATTTTTATTTTTATTTTTTTGAAAAGAAATTAAAGAAATGAATACTTTTATTCAGCAAGGATGCATTAAATCAATCAAAAGTGGCAGTAAAGACATTTATAATGTTACAAAAGATTAGATTTCAGATAAACACTGTTCTTTTGAACTTTCTATTCATCAAATAATCCTGAAAAAAAATATTGTACACAAATATTTTGTACAATTGTACACATTAAATGTTTCTTGAGCAGCAGATCAGCATATTAGAATGATTTCTGAAGGATCATGTGACACTGAAGACTGGAGTAATGATGCTGAAAATTCAGCTTTGCATCACAGGAATAAATTACTTTGTCAAATATATTTAAATAGTACACAGTTATTTTAAATTGTAATAATATTTCACAATATTACTGTTTTTTACTGTATTTTTAATTAAATAAATGTAGCCTTGGTGAGCAGACGAAACTTCTTTTAAAAACATAAAAAATCTTAGTGGTTCCAAACTTTTGGACTGTACTGTATATATATATATAAAACACTAGTGTTATGTATTTTGTTGACTTGTGACTTGTCTTTCCAAGACTGTTTAAATCCAGAGAAATAATTAATTTTAACTAGTGTAACGACCTTTGTCATTGCGTCGCCTATCAGTGACGTCGTGCCTGTGTTACCCTTGATTTCCAGTTTTATTTTGTAGAAACCCTAGAAACACCAGAGATGCTTTAATATACTATATGTTTATTGGACAAGGGAACAACTGTTTGGATACATTTATAGACCAAAAACTAATCATTGTTAAACAGCTCAATATGTTTAATCTTATTGAATCTCGTTTTCTTGATTTTCCGCGAGTACCATGTTTTTATTATGCCTCAGAGAAAAACACTATTTTTTTTTAAGTGGCTAACATAGCTTTTTAGTAACAGTAATACAGAATTTTCTCCATCATACAATATGTTTTTAAAAGTAATTGCATGCCTTTTAGCAACACAAGCCATCCAGCATTAATTTGATATTCTAATATCAATCTAGCTTACTGCAGTGTGCAACGAGTGTCTCATAGCAGCCGCAGAGCGAACGCACAGAACGCACTCATTAGTAATCGCTCCAGCGGCCTCATTCACCTCTAACAACACTCGGCCCTGCTCTGCCCTTCCGTGCTCGATCTCGGCGTCATCAAGCTACGCCTTTGTTTTGAATAGGTGACCTCTAGTGGCGAAAAATTACATATTGTGCCTCTGAATCTTTTGTAACATTATAAATGTCTTATCTGTCATTTTTGATCAATACATTGCTATTTTATACTTAATTAAAAGTATTATTACTTATGACTAGTTAAAATTAGTATTACTTTTATACTCTAAGGTGATCAAGTGCAAGGCAGCAGTGGCCTGGGAACCCGGAAAAGCACTCTCCATTGAAGAAGTGGAGGTTGCCCCTCCCAAAGCCCATGAAGTACGAATTAAGGTAGGACCGTTATATTCTTCATGTTTGGCTAGTTATAGTATAAATGTAGATTTACACAAACTTAAAAGACAACTTGTAAAAACACATGAGAATAAGGGGGTAACCTATTCTGGCTCAACTATATGCTTTTAAATGATTTAGTTTTTTTTTTTTTTATCGTTTAAAAATTAAATAAAAAATGTTATTATTGTGCTTTTAAAGGACCAAACATTATTTCATTTCACTGAGCAATGACTATTTATCAATCCTTGTCAGATAGCAGCATCTGGGGTGTGCCACTCTGATTGGGCTTATCTGTATGATGTTGCTAAAATGAAGCCACGGCCTTTTCCTTTAATCCTGGGACATGAAGGAGCTGGAACAGTGGAGAGTGTTGGTCCAGGAGTTACAAAGGTGTATAAAGGTAAACCAAAAAAAATCATAAACACTTGATCATAATATTCTCACTTCTAACAAGATATGAAATGCTTACAAAATGGAAATGGATTTCTGATTTCTCAACTACATGATCTTAATCACTTCATTTTAGATACATTAGTGTAAACATCATAACATTATCATATATCTGCAGGAGATAAAGTCATCCCTCTGTTCCTGCCACAGTGTGGACAGTGTGAACGCTGCCTGAGTCCAAAGACAAACCTCTGCACCAAAAACTGGTTAGAAAAAATTAAAAACACTGTTGTCTAAGACTTTGTTATATTTTTTAACATTAGCTTTTGAATAGAGATTGACTGCAGTTAGTTAGCATTTCTGTTTTATTTGGAATGATCATTCAATATTATTAAATATGTTTTTAATTTGATTTATTTTACATAGCAGAGTGTTGTTCATTAAAAAAAAGTTATTCAAGAAGTCATAAAACCTTTTCCTTCAATTTTTGCAAAAAGCTGTTTGACATTAATGGACATTTTTCTCTGCCTCGTAGGGAGAAAACTCAGCAGTGTGTTCTTGCAGACGGCACTAGCAGGATCACCTGTAAGAATCAGCAGATTCATCAGTTTATTGGTATCAGCACCTTCTCTGAATATACTGTTGTGCCAGAGGACAACGTCACCAAGATTCACCCAGACGCTCCTCTGGACAGAGTCTGTCTTCTGGGCTGTGGAGTATCTACAGGATATGGGGCAGCAGTGAACACAGGCAATGTGTGTGTGATTTCTACTGGCATAACGGCAAAAAGGCGATACGTAAAATAAAAATAACATCCGACCAACTTGTATCGTGTCATAGTTTGGCATTGTCTTTCCCAGGTAGACTCTGGCTCTACATGTGCGGTGTTTGGTTTGGGAGCTGTCGGACTGGCAGCTGTCATGGGATGCAAGGCTGCCGGTGCAACCAGGATCATCGCCATTGACATCAACCCAGACAAGTTTGAGATCGCCAAGACATTTGGAGCCACTGAGTTTGTGAACCCAAAAGACCACAATAAAGCAATTCAGGAGGTGCTGAGGGAGCTGACCAATGGTGGCGTTGACTTCGCTCTTGAGTGTGTGGGGAATGTGGGTGTCATGGTATGTACCAATAATCGGTGTGTAGTATTATTCCAATAACTGGTTTATTAGTAGAGCTGTTTATTTTTCAAAGATGTTCTGAATTCAATGTTGTTTTTATAAGCAAGTCAAGTTGCCATGTAGAAGAAAATCATTTACTGTATGTGCCCTGTGGTTAATGGAACTAATGCAGTTTCCTCTAACCAGAGGGCTGCTGTGGAAGCGTGCAGTCCTGCAGGGGGAGTCTGTGTGATTGTGGGATGGGTTGAGGTGGAGGAACTTTCTCTGGCCCCCCTGGATATCCTGCTAGGAAGAACTCTGAAAGGCACTTATTTTGGAGGTAAATGCTCCAAGGCAACTTTCCCTGTATTTAGTGTATTATGAACTATTTAGATAGTTAATGTGAAAAATTCATAATTTTAAAATAATTACCCTTCTGATTGACAGGTTGGAAGAGTGTTGAGGCGGTGCCCAGACTGGTTCAAGATTATATGAGTGGCAAGCTTCTCCTGGATGAGTTTGTGACACACAGACTGACTCTAGATCAGGTTAACCAGGCCTTCGATCTCATGATCACTGGAAAAAGGTCAGTTGTATTTGCATCTACTAATGAACACAATCATGGATTTGTTTTGTGATGAAAAAAACAATAGAAAACGTTGCTTATCTTATATGCTTAATTATTTTGCAATATACATGTACAATATACTGTACATGTTTAGCATAATCATAATGTTCATATATTTTTATAGGGCTGCCCTTAATAGTCGACTAATCTTTAGTTGACTAGAAGAGGCTTAGTCGACCAAAATTGTAAAAGTCGGTTAGTCGCAGAGAGAGAGAAAAAAAAAAAAAAAAAACTTGTGGTGAAGTCAGGCAGTCCGTGAGGGACAGATCATTAACGGCGGGTCCTTGTGGTAATTACAGTATGTCGGGCAGGAAATCCAAACATTTTTGGTCATACAGATAAGAGTAATTTATCATTCAAAACTACTTTTATTTGTGTACATTTACAATAACAAGAAAACGTTGTGCCTTTGTAAAATAAAGAAAACCGTCTCGGTCTCCCTGAACTGGAGCGTGTCACAAAAATTAATCAAAACCCAGCGTAAAGGCTGCTTGCCTCACAGACACAAGAAATATACCTATAGAATACTTGGAATGTCTATTTATTTTATACGAATTCAAAATACTCTCAAAAAGAAATACTCTCTGCTTATTTAATCCATATGAAAGGTGCATTTCTCTCTATATGCGTGTTCACTCTACAGCAGAGACGGTGAGGCAGCATCGTCAACTTCATCTTTGCAGCCGACAATGACTCAGAAAACACTGGTTTACTAATAAAATGTCTCCTTGCTATTTTTTTCTCGACACATTATAACAGGCTTGTTATACTTATTGTATAAATAAGTTATATGACTAGTTTTTGGTTTAGTTAAATCGGAAATGGTTATAACATTCATACTCATTACTTTTGACACTGCTTTGCGTCAAGCTATATTATGCCTATATATTAAATGCGCATTGTGGTTTAGTATTCTCCTCAGTATATATTTAAGTAATTAAATTAATATAAATGTGTGATTAGTTGACTAATGGCTTAAATGAACGACTAATAGTCGACTAGAAAAATCTTTAGTCAGGGACAGCCCAAATATTTTATAAAAGGAAGATTGAGAGAAATTACATTTTGATAATAAATGATGAGATAAAAAAAGACATACATGGATGAATCATTCACAATAAGATATAAGTATATACAATAGCGTGAATTTTCATTTCATGCATTTCATGCTTACTAATCTACAGTACAGTTTCAAATTCCACAAGTCTATGCATGAAATGCAAAATATAGTTTTTAAAAACCTAAATGTAATTTTATATTTTCTCTTCTCAGTATTCGGACAGTGATTGAGATGTGAAATGCTGGTGATTCCCAATATCCTTCAAACGGAACACACATTTTCAAGGCTGAATCAATGTCATAAGTGTAAGTGACAAGTTTAAGAAATTAGTTTTGCTGTTATCTTGACAGTTAACTGCCATCATAAGCTTGGCAAACTAGTATAAAAGACTGTTCGGCAATATGTACAAAGGAAAAGAGAGATAGTTTAGACAGTGATTGTCTCCTGTATCTGCTAACCCAAAGGTCACTTTTCACTTATGCAGTAGCTATAGCTCAGGCACAATGATATAAATGTATAGGTATAGGAAAGGAAAAGTCATATTCACTGAGTAGAGCATTGATTGTACTTTGTTTATATTCTCAAGGAGAATACAAGGAATGCGTCTGTTATGATCAGAAACTGTTCCACTCAATAAAGCCAAGTCTGTTGAATTTGATTTGGTTGTATCTTATCTCTATTAGCTGTAGATGGCATGCTTGCAATTTCCATGGGGCTTGCTTTTTCTGCTGTTGGGAAGAGGAAGGTTGACCCATACTTATCTGTGGGTTATCCAATCACATGCAGGCAGGAGTTTCTTTAGCTGCTGCATTGGTCAATCATTCAGTAACACATGTTTTGAATAATCGTATAGCAGCTGTTCACTAGTACAAAGTACACTAGTACCAGCAGATCCTCTCCCGAGCCCTGACAAAAACAGCTCTGAATGTAAGTTATTAATAGAATTCAAACATATGCAAACTGTAAATCTGTGCATGCAGTCATCTGATTTATTGAATGTGTTTTAAATATGGTAAACTACTCAAAAATACTTTACAGCCTTGAGGGATGTCACAATCCTCCTCAGTGTGAATTAATTTTAAAAATAATTAGTATAGTGTCAGTACAATAATGTTAGGCAATGATTTGTACTTGAACTGGTTTTAAAATAAAGTGAAGTGTTTTTAAATGAAAAGAAATGTGTACTGTTTTCTAAAATCATATTCAAAACATCATTCTGCTATGAAAAGTGCTCCATAGTTTGTAATGTAAAACTTGAATGCATATGAAGGTTTAGTATTATACTTATATACTATATATACTTATATAGTGCACTTACATACTTCCTTATTGCGACACCACACGAGGGTGAGAAAAACATATGCTGCCATATATGCAACCTCATGCCTGTGTGCACAGATAACTATAGGTTTTAACTAATGTATGATATGGTTCATAAAAGGTAAATCATGACAGCATGTTTAATGATAATAATCCATCAGAATATCTTTAAAAGTGACACACTTTATATGAAAGCTACTGTCCCCTTTCTTCAAACATGTTAAGCTAAAGTGGGATAGTACTTAAAATATGCCAACACAAATATTTACAATTGTGCAACAATACATTAATTTTCATAATTAGTATTGAAATTACCATATTTATTTGTTTTTCTATGTCTGTATGACAGTATGTTATTTTAAGTGATTTTTATTTTTTTATTTTAAGAACAGTGTTGCATCCATCACATCATGTGTTAATGAATTTATGGCTATAATGTCAGAACCATTGATATTTTGGAAACATTTTGAAACAAGCCATTTTCCAGCCTATGCTGCCTATATACTTGTACATCAGTGAACAATTAATTTCGAACACCTGTGAACACCCAATTTGACATGACCAATCACTGCGTTTCTTGAGCACATCATAACAAATCACCACCAATAACAATTAATGACACAATTTATCATTATATCAATAAAATCACATAGAAAATTACATTTTACATAAACGCATACATAGAAAATACAAATACCATTATTTTATAAAATACATTACTTTAAATGACGCTTCATCATTTAAACCCATTGGTGATAAAGTCTGAAGGGTAACAATCCATAATAGCTCCCTTCTCTGTAAAATCATTTCTATATTGCCCCTTCTTAGTCAGCTTGTACAGAAAAGAAAAAAACAAACTTTAACTCAATTTCAAGCTTTTTAATTGTCATTCATGTTCTTTTAGGAGGCTGTTTATTGGCAACTTTGGAAACGATTCATTGTATTAAAAGTGTGTAGTTATCATGGAAACTGAGGGCAAGGTAAGGACATAAGGGAATGAGAATCCTCAGATAGTTGTCATCAAAGAATGCTGTTTTTAGGACTATATTTGTTTATTTATTTATTTATTTTTATAAGGTGATCAAGTGCAAGGCAGCAGTGGCCTGGGAGCCCGGAAAAGCACTCTCCATTGAGGAAGTGGAGGTTGCCCCTCCCAAAGCACATGAAGTACGAATTAAGGTAGGTCCGTTACACTCCTTTGGCCATGGCCATGTTTGTTAACATACAATGCATATATGTACACTTGCATAAATATGTTATTGTGATGTGGTATGAATGGCCAAGCACTATTTATTTATCAGACCAATGACTTTCAATTGACCCTTGTCAGATAGTAGCATCTGGAGTATGTCACACAGACTGGACTTTCCTGCATGAGGTTGGTAAAACTATGAATCCCCAACCTTTTCCTTTGGTCTTGGGGCATGAGGGGGCAGGAGTGGTGGAGAGTGTTGGTCCAGGTGTCACAAAGATGTCTAAAGGTAAACAAAAAGTATAGACATATAAATATGTTAAAATATCATTTAAAAATTCCTCATTTATATTTTCTTTATTTAAAATGTAACTGACAGTGATGACTTCTGTAATATTTGAATACTGAATTGTAATTTGTCTTTTTCTTGGTCCTTTTGTCTTTATTAGCCTATGCATGTGTACAAAAATGTATCAAAAACATGTATAAAGAGCAAATAAAAAGATTAATAGTGATAAAAGATACAATAATTAATAAATAAGTAAATGATTAAAAAATAAAAATGGCATGTAAATAATGGTAAATACATCTGCTTTATAGTTCTTACAATTTTACTTTAATTTAAAACACTGCATTCTACCATTTATCTACAGGAGATAAAGTTATTCCTCTAGTCGTGCCACAGTGTGGACAATGTGAACGCTGCCTGAGTCCAAAGACAAACCTCTGCACCAAAAACTGGTGAGTTATTGTGATTTTTTATTTTTATTTTTTTAAGTTCTCCTAAACTCATAGACTCGATTAATGAGGTGGGTGATAAAATAAATCATTTCCATTTAGAACCTCTTTATTTCCTAGGGAGAAAACTCAGCAGTGTGTTCTTGCAGATGGCACTAGCAGGATCACCTGTAAGAATCAGCAGATTCATCAGTTTATTGGTATCAGCACCTTCTCTGAATATACTGTTGTGCCAGAGGACAACGTCACCAAGATTCACCCAGACGCTCCTCTGGACAGAGTCTGTCTTCTGGGCTGTGGAGTATCTACAGGATATGGGGCAGCAGTGAACACAGGCAATGTGTGTGTAATTTCTACTGGCATAACGGCAAAAAGGCGATGCGTAAAATAAAAATAACATCCCACCAGCTTGTACCGTGTCATAGTTTGGCATTGTCTTTCCCAGGTAGACTCTGGCTCTACATGTGCGGTGTTTGGTTTGGGAGCTGTCGGACTGGCAGCTGTCATGGGATGCAAGGCTGCCGGTGCAACCAGGATCATCGCCATTGACATCAACCCAGACAAGTTTGAGATCGCCAAGACATTTGGAGCCACTGAGTTTGTGAACCCAAAAGACCACAATAAAGCAATTCAGGAGGTGCTGAGGGAGCTGACCAATGGTGGCGTTGACTTCGCTCTTGAGTGTGTGGGGAATGTGGGTGTCATGGTAAGTTAAGGCCCGTTCACACCAATGATAAATGTAAAGATAACTAGAGCGATAACTATGTTAACGTCCACACCAATGCACGATAACTTTGTTTATGATAAGCGTGCAGCAGTTATGTCATCTGCTGCTTTAAATGCTCAAGTTCTTTAAAGCAGAATGGATTCTGATTGGTTGTCAATGTTTTATCACTCATTAGCTGAAAAAAAATCCCTAGTGTGGGTATCTGCAGGTCGGAGTAGTGGGCGTGCCGAAAGGTCTTTACAATTGGTCACGAACGGTGTGGGGTAGGGTTAGAGGTTAGTTTCTGTTGTAGCATTCTGTACATTTTGGCCACTCTGACCTACAGATATCCCTGTCTCAAAAATTGCTCTGAAAGTGATTCCAATGATATCGTTCCTCTGTGCTGTTTTTGTTATAGTTGTGTGGTTTGGACTCTCTCTGCTATTCTTTTACATTTAGAACGATTTTTAAAACCAGTGTTGGGGAAAGTTACTTTTAAAAGTAATGCATTACAATATTGCGTTACTCTCTAAAAAGTTACTAATTGCATTACTTAATTACTTTTTATGAAAAGTAATGCATTGCATTACTTTTTTGTTACTTTTTCTCACCTGGGCTGGGCTTGTTTGTTTTTTGATAACAAAAAAAGTTCTATTTTTGGCAAATGTTAAGGCCCTTTCACACCAAAAGTGAAATGAATAAGCCTCAGGCTGAAGGAAATGCATAAGGATACAGGATACTAATTCAACCATACTAATTTTTGCTTATTAGTATGGTTGAATTAGATCATTGAAGGTCAGCAGAAAAGACATTGGTTAATAAAGTGAGATTAAATACATAAAATATATTTGTGTAATTTAATATAGTTAATTGTTACAGATTTGTGTAAAATTCTGAGATTGCATTTCACTATTTTTATGCATTTTTAGGAATACTGAATGCTTTCGTGCAAGTGAGATGAGTAAATGCATGTTCACATTTAGTCTAGAACTACAATAACCATCATGTTTAGACAGTGCACACAACACTTTGGCACTTTATTTATGTGAAATGTGAAAAAATAACGAGTTACTTTTTTGAAAAAGTAACTTAGATATTTTGTTGTAAATTGAAAAAGTAATCTGATTACGTAACTCAAGTTACTTGTGTTACCCCCAACACTGTTTAAAACTATAATATCTTTATCATTGTCATTATTATATAGTTGTTTTTTTTTTCTTTTTCTAGGAAGTAGGAACACTTTAATTGTCAAAGAGTCAAAGATTGCAAACCACATAGTCATAGAAAAACATTACTGATCCAGATTCATATGTAAATGAATAAATCTTATCGTACAATCAGAGGGCTGCTGTGGAAGCGTGCAGTCCTGCAGGGGGAGTCTGTGTGATGGTGGGCTGGACCCGGATGGGGGAACTAACTCTGGTCTCTGAGGATATTCTACTAGGAAAAACACTCAAAGGCTCCTATTTTGGCGGTAAAAGCATGCCCGATCAATTAAAATATCACTCATGGTTGTGTTTTGATGTGTATGTTGCAGGTGCAGTACCAGTTTGATGTGATATGGAGAATTAGGCCTAATCATTTTACAGTCCTCACTAATTTGACTGTTTATTAGTGTAATGTGAGTTGTTTGGGTGGAAGACACCTGCAAAAAATTAAGTAACTTCTCTGTTCTTCCTATCTGATTAACAGGTTGGAAGAGTGTTGAGGCGGTGCCCAAGTTGGTGCAGGATTATATGAGTGGGAAGCTTCTGCTGGATGAGTTTGTGACACACAAACTGACTTTAGATCAGGTTAACCAGGCCTTTGATCTCATGATCACCGGAAAAAGGTTAGTTCTGCGAATCTACTAAAGATCTTGTGTTGTGCTGATAACATTTTTCATATACAACAAACAGAAGGCTTTACATTGACTAATAATTATATAATATATGCTAATATACACTTTCTCTTTTTCAGTATTCGTACAGTGATCAATATGTGAAATGAAGGTAGCGTCATGTCTTCCTCCAACAGGACAGTGTTTATTTTCATTTTTTACATTACATCCAGGGGAGAAGAATCAATGTTGTCATAATGCAATGTACAGTATGATTTCATACAGTATGTACTGCAGAGCTAAAATGTTTTTTTAATGCTTATATTCTCAAGGAATATACATTGTCAATGTTTCACACAATAAAGCTTAAACTGATGCATTTGATTTGGTTGTATATTACTTTTACCAGTAGATGGCAATCTTGTACTACAAAACATAATTTTCCCACTCTTTTGTCTTTCTTCTGTGTACTGTCTGAATGAAGACAAAGTTTCTTCAGTTTGACTCTAACCTGTATTTAATTTCACTGAGGCTTGGCTAAATATCGGTGTTCTTGTGTTTATGTTCCACATCATTACAGAGCAAACCACCAGGACTCCATTCTCTTAAACATGTACCATTTCCCTTTGAAACCACTATCCACCAGTTCTCAACTACAATAATATTATCATCTGAGCCTTCATTGTCTTCTAGTAGGACATGCTGTGTGAGAAGCCTCTAGTAAAATAGAAAGAATTTTGTCATAGGGAGATGGATGGGTGCGTGTCACTAGGGGTTGGGGAAACATGCAGCTGATCACGGGTTGCATTTTGACCTTGGTAATATTATATATTGATTTAATATAGCATGCTCTTGAGGGTTAGAATAGCAGTTGTGGCCTGTCAGAACCAGAGACAAAAGGCTGGCTGGGGAATGCCTCTCCATGATGAACTGGGATGGCTGTCCAGGAATAAATTGTAGTTCCATTCAGATCAAATGAATACTCTTGGCAGATCCCCCTCCCCCTTTTCCATCTTTACGTAAAATGGAAAAATGAAGCAAAGTCTCCCTCACGTTTACCCCACCCCCTGCTATATTGTGCAATCAATCAGAGATTCAAAGCTGTGATTTTTTTGTTGCTCTTTCTATTGAAACTGAGAAAGATCACTGAAAAATTGAGACATCAAAAGATAGAAGACAAGTAGCGACAGGTGTTTGTTCACTGCGCTCATTTGTAGATGCAGGGAATCTTGTAGAGGACAAAGGCCTACTAGGTTATAGCCTATTGTACAGGGAGATATCTCACACTTTTTGAAGCTTTTCTCAAATGACAGTCTAACTTGATTAAATTAATTAACACAAAATGTAATTTAATCAAGTGGACCATTCAGACTGCTTCTCTTCAGTTAGTGGGCAGAATCAGTAGTGGCGTTAAAAGTAGGCCTACCAAATATACATTTCTTGGTTTCGAGTTATAGCGTTAGTATTTTTAAATCATGTAGTTTTTTTCTGTTTTATTTTAGAAGTAGAGGGTAGTGTTGTGAAATTCTGCACTGTTATTTATCTTGACAATGTGTTAACAGTTAAAAAAAAACAAAAGAAAAAAGACATGCGTGTACAGTCTGTTGATTGTTTAGAAACATAAGTTATGTCTGGTTCAGTACATTACATGACTCTTTTGAATCAGTTTGTCTAAACGAATCAGTGATACACTCTAAAAAAATTCTGGGTTAAAAACAACCCAAGTTAGGTTGAAAATGGACAAACTCAGCGGTTGGGTTAAATGTTTGCCCAACCTGCTGGGTAGTTTTATTTAACTCAACTATTGTTTAAAAATGACTGTATTGCTTGCTTAAAATGAACCCAAAATAGGTTTTGAAATGAACATTTATCAATAAGTTTAATAAATGAACATTTATTAAATTACTTATTAATAAATGTTCAGCTTTTGATTATTACTGTTGCCTCTTGTAATTATGTGTCTGATTTTTAATTTCCAACCTATTTTGGGTTCATTTTAAGCCATACATTTAGCAATTTTTAAAAAAATAGCTGGGTTAAATAAAACTGCCCAGCACATTGGGCAAGCAGTTAACCCAACCTCTGGGTTTGTCCATTTTCAACCAAAATTTGGGTTGTTTTTATCCCAGCATTTTTTAGAGTGTATATATAATATATATTTTGTCAAAGTGTCTGCTAAATGAACAAATGTATTTTATATTTTATTTCAATTAAATTAATATTTTACTTCAAATATGATTCCATGCCAATTTAAATAAGCCACATGTCTATTGTAAATGTGGTGACCTTTGATTGAGCTGCCCTGTGTGTTTTTCATCAACGTGATTGACATATAAATAGAAGGTAAAGTCAAATAAAGCAATGGAGTATCAGATTCTAATGAAGAATAACGATTTGTCCTGTGTGCTTACCATGACAGATATGAGACATATTCCTCTCACATGAGCTTGGTCCAGGCAAATATCAAGCATTTACCCTGCCAAATGTGTAGTCGGCACCGTGCATCATTCCGACAGACACGACAGCCTCATAAGGAAAATTGACAAACAACGGAAATGCCAGCATAGGTAAATATTGCTGAGCAAATATAGCCTGGAAGAGAAAAAATGTCAAAGGGGCTGAGTTGCCTTCCTCAATATTTAGATGTGGATCAAAAGATTTCTACCTTAATTATTATATTTAATGTGTGTGAGGGTGTTCGAATGTGTGTGGGGGTGCACCTGTGTGTTTGAAATGTATGACAATGCTAGGGGGCGGTGCCGTTGATCAAAGTGCAAAACAGCCTTGGTCACCATGCAATGTTGTGAGCGGATCTTCCAGTGATAAGATCATAAGCCATTTATTTTTCATGTCTTTGACAATATAATATCTCTTTAATTTCTTCTGATAGCCTTAAGGATGAAAAACCTTCCTGTACAAGAAATGAGATTCTACATACCATGCATCTGAAACATGAATTTGCCCTAAAATTACAGTTAGTAATTACAGTTAGAAATTGTAGTTAGGTAGTTAGACACATTTCTATCCAGGTGGCCCAGGTGCTGTAGAAGAGATGACAAACTGGTCGGACTATGTAGGATCTGGGTTAGAATCTACCGAGTGTGACTGAGAGACAAATGATTCATTTGATCTGAATGCAGAAAAACACATTTGTAACGCCTTTGAAATGTAAATGTATTTATGTCAGTTTACTTTGTAATTGTAGTGATTTATGTGCACAGGTAAATCAAGATTTGTCAAGACGAAGACTTTGTCAGTTGGCATTCCTCTCATGTGGAAATACAATTGAACAAATAAAACGTCATTGTGTAATGTGCAAGTATGAACAACTGTGTCAAGATTCATTATAAATGAATGTCTTCTTTAATGTTTGTTTGAAGTTGTTTCTGTGGTGGTGAGGCATAAAATTCAGTTTTGGTTGTTTGTATTCTTTTGGCATTTCTTTGAGAGGTGTGCTTCTTTTAGGTTTCCTTTGGTGTGCAACTCAGCTCAAAGGGGTTGGCAGAGAACATGAACAAACACAGCCTCTGGATTGTCTTAATTGATGGTACACTCAAGCTTCAGTGGCAATGATAATGTTAAAACAAGTACCTGAGACAGAGAGACAGACAGCACACACAGAGAGTGAGAGAGAAAGAGAAAAAGACAGTGGCCTAGTTCAGATGAACACAAAGCCCAAACTGCCATGGAAGAATGCGTCCCTAAGTCAGGGAAAGACCACCCTGGTAGAAGCCCTGTTTTAGCAGTAAATCCGGGCCATTAGTGTTAATGCCAGCCAATGCCTCAGACATCCCCAGCCTAAAGCTCAACACAGCAAACTCGGATCCAGTGACACAGTCCTGGTAGTCCTGCTCTAGCAAGGGAAACCTCTTATCAAACGTGGCTGGAAGGGTTAGGAGAGGTCAGCAATACTGAAGTTGCACACCTGCACTGCAGCGGATCTCCTTGCCTGAAGTTGGTTGACACTGGATTAACATAGCCTGTTGGGGATTTTAAAGGGAGTAAATACTAATTATATTATTATGACTACATATCTACTTCATTAAATAAAATGATCCTCACATTCCAATTGAGTTGTAATATTATGACAAAAGCAGCATTGGGGAAGCAAGCTACTTTGAAACTCTAATGGTATCACTATAATGGTAAGCTTCATTTAAACTTTAATGCATTAGGCATCATGAACTAACAATGAACACTTTAGCTTTTTCTGAATAAATGATGTAGAGAATAAAAGGACTTCTTTCAAAAACAATACCTTGACCCCAAACTTTTGAATAGTAGTGTAAACAAATACATTTTTTACATTTCAGGTTTTATAAATTGACATTTAATTTAATGTATCATGAACAAACAGTTTCACCATTCAAAAACAATGCATTTTTGAAAACAGATGTTGCCCTACGAAAATTGTAATGAAGTTAGAAACTAGTTTTAGTAAGTTAAAGGGTTTGTTCACCCAAAAACGAAAATTCGTTCCACACCCGAAAGACCTTCGTTCATCTTCGGAACACAAATTAATATATTTTTGATAAAATCTCAGTGAGGCCTCCATTGACAGCAAGATAATTATCACTTTCAGATGCCCAGAAAGCTACTAAAGACATATTTAAAACAGTTCATGTGACTACAGTGGTTCGACCTTAATGTTATGAAGCAACAAGAATACTTTTTGAGCACCAAAAAAAACAACAACAAAATAATGACTTTATTCAAAAATATCTAGTGATGGGCGATTTCAAAACACTGCTTCATGAAGCTTCAAAGCTTTACAATTTTTTTGTTTTGATTTGAATCAGTGGTGTTTCAAATTGCCAAAGTCACCCCCAGTGGTGAACCACTGAAATTTCGAAATACTTATGAGGTAACGAAGCCTCGTTTACTGAAATCACATGACGCTCCGAACAAAAAACAAAAGATTTGTAAAGCTTCGAAGCTTCATGAAGCAGTGTTTTGAAAACATTTTGTTTTTTTGGCACGCAAAAAGTATTCTCGTTGCTTCATAACATTAAGGTTGAACCACTGTAGTCACATGAACTGTTTTAAATATGTCTTTAGTAGCTTTCCGGGCATCTGAAAGTGTTAATTATCTTGCTGTCAATGGAGGCCTCACTGAGCCATCGGATTTTATCAAAAATATCTCAATTTGTGTTCCGAAGATGAACGAAGGTCTTACAGGCGTGGAACGACAAGAGGCTGAGTAATTAATGACAGATTTTTCATTTTTGGGTGAACTAACCCTTTAACACTAGACAAAAAGTTTTGAGACAATGTTAAGGTTTGTTTGTTATGATGGTTTGCTAATGCTCATGTAGAGGATTTGAGGTTATGTTGTGTAATAGCTATGAAGGGACACGCACACACAAAAAAAGAAAAAACATGCACACCACCAAAATGGATGGTTGGCATCTTTGTCTGAGGAGCAATTACGTAATTGCAGTGTTAAGAAACACTGTCAGGTTTATAAATTGGATGATGGGCCTCAGCTGCCATGATTCTCTACATGTTTTGACTGCAATGAAACAAAGCCTTGCCTAACTAAATTTTCATACACAGATAAATATGTTTGTTGCAGTGTACCCAGACGTGTTGCACAAAAGGACATGGGTGTGGAGGGATAAATAAAACAGAAATTTGCAACACCACTCTCTGTCTGCCTCCCACACAACAGAGATACAGACGGCACAAGAGACATTTAGAATATATGCTGTCTGTTACCTTCAGCTAAGCCTGGCCTTAGGTTCAGTAGCTCTCTGGCTTAAATCTTATACCATATGCTGCTTGGAGATTTCCAATGGATTTGTCATTTTATCTGTTGATCTACAGATCCAAGGCATCAAGATCTACCATCATTTCTATTTTACTGTAGTAAAAAAGAAAGAGAAGTGACATAATGTTTTTTAATGGAAGGTCAACTCATGCTTGAATGGAGTCGCATAGTGTTACTTTGCCTGAAAGCATTTATTGAATATGAACATTTACTTATGGGTGAGAAATGTGTGTGTTTAAACCTCATACTGGGAGTGCCTTCAGAGGCTCTATCTATTTAGCAAATATCGAGCGCTTTCCCCTCAGGTGGTCGGAAACCTTTCCCGCTTGTGCTTGCTTACACTTTAAAATCCCTAAGTGCAAATATAAGCAGCAGCAGATTTGCTTAATATCAACTCTGCCACAAAACACACACCCATGAAATGTCACCATGGTCCCCAGGTACAAAGTCAAAATATAAAAAAGTCAAACAAGCAGGGTGTGAGGCATGTTTAAGTTCAGAAAGTGGGCCTATACTCCTCCTCTCGGCTGATTATCAGCGCACACTGAGCTTATCTCACGAGGGGACTAATAACTACGAAAGAACGACATAAAAGAAGAAACAAACAAGCCTCCTGTTTAATTGACAATATTTGAGGTTAAGGTAATTGAGTGTGCACAGCATCAGTAATGAGACACTAAAGGGAGACCTCCTCAGATGACTGCTAATAAAGAAGCCAAGCTAATCTTTTAAACAAACATTCATACTCAACTAACAAGGCTACTTGCTGTCACATCATACATTATGTATATTTTTCCACCGTGCCGAACCCCACTTTTGACTTTCGGTGCGCTCTTGAGTTGGGTTCAAATCCAAACACATCTCTTTCTCTGCGCGCTCCTTCTCTTCTTGGGTAACTTTAATTAGCAGGGGTCTCAGATAGCGTCTCTCACGAGGGGAGATGGGCTAAATTCTGAAAACAAACAGAGCCACACTGGCTTCCCATTCTGTGTCTTTTCATCTCCTCCTGGTTGGCCTGGGCAGCCAGTGGCACAGAGCAGCAGAAGGGGGCCACACATGGTGTAAGTAAACACTCATAATTGCATTAGATCCCCCCCCTGTGAATATGTAATGCCTCTTCAATACCAGAGTGCTAGGGGACAGATCCTTCACTTTTTTTCCTAGTACAAAGACCTTCTTCTCACATGAGAACTTTGCCACGCAAATTTGCAAAGAAAATCAGAGATTTAAATGGTCAATTCAGATGGGGTGTGAATTATTATAGCATTTTGAAGGAGATGGTTCACCTAAAAAATGACAATTTCTGTCATCATTTACTAAACTTTGTTCCAAACCTGTTTAACCTTCACAAAAACAAAATATATAGTCCATAGAATCAAAGTCAGTGTGGTCCAATGATGTTTGGAACCTATTAACTGTCAAAATATTAGATTTAGTTAGATGTGGAATGACGTGTTTGAGTACAGAATTTGACAGAATTTTCATTTTGGGGTAAACTATTCCTTTAAGGCCACACTTTTGTCAGGATACTTTGATGAAAAGACATTTTTAATGTCTTTACTGTCACTGATTAATACATCCTTGCTGAATACAAATATTCATATCTTTGAGGGGGAAAAAAATCTTACTGACTCCCAAACTTATAAATGTAAATAAGACTTCTTTTTTTTTTATTTAAACAAATCAGATTTCAAATGAATGTGGCTCTATGCAAAGCTGTAGATGCAGTTTTGTGAGTATGATCAGAGAAACACTAAGTCAACATAAATCCAAAGGTGAGAGGCCTCATCACAACAGAAAGCTGATGAGGGCATGAAAGCATAGGGCTGCATTGTTTGTGCGAGGGTGGTTTAATTTGTGAGATGCTGAGGTTTGTGTCAGAAAAGATAAACATGCCCCATATCCTCTCTGTGATAGGAGCTTTATTGGGTCCTCTGGAGCTCAGAGTGAAAAGCCGAGCTTATGTATGTGCCTTTAGGAAAAGCTCAAAACCAGCTTGCATGACACTAAATACATGAATTTCCCTTGATTTGGAGACCTCTACTTCTTTTAGTCTCTTTGTTCAAACTAATAGGGTTATCAACATAAGCTAGACAGATTCAGGCATTCAAATTCAAAACAGAGTAGATTCTGTAAAAACAAGCTACTTTTTTTTTTTAATGAACTGCTGTGTAGTGTGACGAAATGCTATATCGTTTAATATCACATTTTACACATGAAATGGACAATGTTTGTCTGGTTAGCATGTCCCTGTTAGGCTTTACTGCTAAATGTCAGCACATTATGCAGTCAAAAATAATCTTTTTCCAGTGTTCCTTCCTGATTCAAACTGTGAATTAGCCTAAATCCATTTTTTTCAAGCAACATTTTGCTTCCATAAATAGCTCAATACAATTAGTTATTTGTTAGTAGCTTGTAGTGAAGTTAACTAGCCTACTCAAATTGGTATACTTTGTCGTATAACCATTTTAAAAGAGCTTGACAAAAGTTATAATATGTTTGGTGTCAGTAAGATCTTTTTATGTTGTTTTTGAAAAGAAGTGTCCTGTGCTCACCAAATGTCAACACTCCCGTTTTTGCCGGGAGTCTCCCGTATTTCACACCCATCTCCCGCCCCCTCCCGTTTTGCTATTTCTCCCGGGAAACTCCCGTAATTTGTATGGCCCAAACCTCGTTATATGATGAGTAATCACATAAATATATTATTCCAAGGTTGTCCAGTTGCTAGATTTTGTATGAAACGCATTCTGCTCGCGCAATCGACACATCATACAAATTCCAACCCATTGTGACAGTGACATCAATCTGGCAACCTGTAACCCCGTTGCGCTTTTGATTTTTTTAGGTTTTCACTTCTAGAAATGGGAGAAGACGTGTGGTGCTCCGGCGAACGGAGGATTTTAATTTCATATCTCGAAGTGATATTGCCCACGCCTTTTGCAAAGTGTGTCGCACTGAATTTAATTTCGGACACTGTGGTAAAAATTAGCTTTAGCCTACTCAGCATATTAATGCTGCCTTCATGTGCTATCAGAAATTTGATAATTCCCAATTCTGAAGTCGTGATTACAAACTCATCGCATTCAAGGTTTGAAATGGGAGGGCGTTCATGTGAAATTTTTCCTAGGAAAGTTGTATTTACGATAATTCAGAGAGCACGTGAAGGCAGAACGGCACAATCGCGCACCGGAGGCACAGAGGGGCACACCGACCTTTAGTGTAATGTTAATGTAATATGTGTTTTTGTTTCATGTTCCACAGTTACATGCACCACAGTTTTAACTGCTATACAGCGTTTCTGTTTATGTAATACCATTTGTAATAACAATAAAAATAAATATAAAGAAAAATGAATAATTCATGTTATCTTTATGTACTAAAAACGGAAAAGTTCTCCTTTTTGTTTTTCGCGTAGCCTACAACTTTGTGAAAACGATCCCGTTCACATGGTTCCGCGAAAACGATTAAAAATGCTGTATTTTTCATACCATGCCAGTAAGGGTTGCTAGGTTTTCACAACTTAGCTAAAAACTAGCCCAATGGCGATTCAAGGGGGTCTCCCAGTAAAAATCGAGTTCTGGGGGGTAAAATCCACGTTTTTGGTGGGGTTCCCCTGGTAAAATTCGCATTCCAGGGGCTAAATATCATGCTATTTAGAGTCACTTCAACCTCTGTTAAAGTAGCCCAATTCCGAGGGAAAACCGGGGACTTGGCAACACTGAGGCCAGTATGGCTATGTTACTTTGTAAAGAAACACAATGCGCCTATAGACTGAACACATAATACGTATGTGCATGACGTCACCGTTTTCAGAAATTTGCGTTTTTGCAGTTTACACAGAGACAATAATGGTATTGTTTTCAAAAACTTCCACTTTGAAACCCATGTTCAAAAGTTTGCATTTTCAGGCCCCCAAAACGCTGTTGCCGTGTAAATGAACGGCCAAAGCGCATACAATTTTTCCATTTTTAGATGAAAACGGTGTTGTGTAAACGGACCCCAAGGCTGCATTTATTTGATCCTTCAGAAATACGCTGATTTGGAGCTCAAGAAACATTTCTTATTATTTTCAATGGTGAAAACAGTTGTGCTGCTTAATATTTTTGTGGAAACCATAATACATTTTTTTTCACGATTCTTTGACGAAAGTTCAAAACACAATTTTTTCGAAATAGAAAGCTTTTGTAACATTATAAATCTCTTTACTGTCACTTTCAATCAATTTAATGTATCTTAAAATTATTTGAATTTAATGTACCTAATAAAAATTAATAAAAAAAAATTCTGTCAAAATCTTACTGACACCAAACTTTTGAACAGTAGTGTAGCTTCTACAAAAAAGAAATCATGCTAAAATTACAATGAACATTGATATTGACATATCTCCCCATATTACCATCAAATTTACATTTCCTATGATCAGTCAATGAATCCAGTGCTTTGAGGTGCTTTCTCAGTGTTCTCTCTGTGTGATTGAGTGCCCCACCCATCCTGTGTGGAGCTCAGGAGGATTTGAGTTTTAATCCAGCCATGCTGGCCCTCAGGGTAACTCCCACCCAGCAGTGCCCGCACATCTGCCCCAACAGGCTCAGAGCTCACCTGGCGAGACCCGGCCTCAAAAACATGCAAGAGGCCTTATGTCAGTCAAAAAGATCTGGGACAAGGTCAAAGTTGCATGTTTGAGAAGGTGGTTTTCACAAGTTGAAGTGTGGTTATGATTGCTGTGAATGTTTACGTTTAGGCCTGTTGAGTCGGCAGAGGCTGAAACCTGTGCCAAATTGTTCCTCTGTGTTGGTTAAAAACTGTACATCCGTTACTGTGGCAACGCAGAAGAGCTACAGCCTCGTTGGAACGTAGCATTAAGTCGACTGTGTGTGGGCGGCCGGTGGTGAGCATGTCTTATGGAAGGCTTACATAATGGAAGCTCCTCAAGCACCACAGCCTTGGCCCTCAGCCTTAAAGCCACCCACAGAGAGGTGTGCTTAATTGCTGTTGCACAGGGCGTTAATTACCTGAGTCACAGGTAAAAAAAAAAAAAAAAAAACTCTAACAGAGTGGCCTTGGATTATAGTCCTTTGAATGAGAACGAGGGGAGATAAATGAGCAAACCTTAAAGAAAACAACCCAACAGAACAGATAAGGAAAAGATACATTTATGATGAGACACTGTACTGTGCTATGTTGGTTTTCATTAAAAAGAAAAAGAAAAGAAAGTCAGTATTTTATTTATTTTTTTGTGAAGAAATGAATACTTTTATTTAGCAACATTAAATTAATCAAAGTGGCAGTAAAGACATTTATAAGGTTACAAAATATTTCCATTAAAAAAAAAAGTTTTTCTTTTGGACTTTCTATTCTTTTTCAAAGAATCATCAAATAATCCTCAAATGACAGAAATCACAAAAATATTATAACTGTTTTCAACATTGATAATAATAAGAAATATAATAATACTCAGAATATTAGAATGATTTCTGAAGAATCATGTGACACTGAAGACTGGAGTAATGATGCTGAAAATTCAGCTTTTCAATCAGAATAAATCACCAGTAAACTCTAATAATATTTCACAATACTTTTGTTTTTACTGTATTTTTGATTAAATAAAAGCAGCTTTGGATAGCATAAGAGTCTTCTTTCAAAAACACTTAACAACCTTACCAACCCTAAACTTTAAAAGGTAGTGAATAAGACAATAAATGGTTTTCAATATGTATACTTTTAACATAATATTGGAAGTTTTGTGTGTGAGTATAATTCTTCCTGCTTTGAACAAAATCCACAGGTGGATTATATTTAACTGATACATGACAATCTACATATGATAAAAGATACATATGATAAAGAAAAAAAAAACTAATTTTCCTTTTGTTTATTTAGATGGCAAGTGTTTTTCATTTCCTTACACCACAAGGGGGAGCTCATGTGCGGACAATCAAACAAGCTGCCTTTAGAAAGGCCATTCCCATGGTGTAATGATGAAAATGTTGCTTGAGGGATTGAAAGGAAGAGAAATGAAAAAAAAAACAAAACAATGAGAGAATGCTGCACTTGAAAGTATATGTTGCACTACAGTGTTGGACATATACAAGAAACCAAGTGTGTTGGAGCACTGCGATGGATTCATTCAATTTTCCAGAGCTTAGGACCACGGAAATCACAGATGGAAAAAAGGATTTTTTGTGCTTATGGGCATATGTGTGCGTGCGTGTGTGTGAAAAGTGAAATATGGTGTGTCATTATTTTACCCTGATTCAGTTCCAACTTTTGACAGGATAATAATGTCAGCCAAACTACACAGATGGAGTGTAGCACACAAACAATGGGAAAGTAAATGTCAAACTCAAAAGTGTGAGCAATCACACTGCTTGACTTTTACAGTAATCTCAATAGTGCCTGTTCTCCCCGTCTGCATGTATAACCCGAGTGCAGTGTTCGGCGGAGGAGTGTCAAAGAGGTCATTTATCATGTTCGAGCAGTCCAGTATTAATGCTTTGAAATTCTGCCACAGCACAGTGAGTTACAGGCTCTGTGAATTATATCTTCATGCTAGAGGTAAAGATATGCTTAAAAATCTTCATCCTGGAAAAAATATTATAAACTTTTATGACACAGAGGCGTGGGTTCAATGAAACCACTATAAATCTCCTATCATTCTGAACCAAAAAACAGCACCATGCCTTCACCAGATGACTCCATCAGGGGTGTGTGTTCATACAGAGCAATCCCTGGGTAATACATGCCAGGACCAAGAGCCGGAAATCTGAGGTTTCTTTCCTTTTCTGTTTCAGATTTTGTCTTTCCTTTTTTCACCTGTAGAGGAAGTAAAGGACCAAAGATTCACTTGCAGGCCAGAAAAGTCTCTTGTTGCTGGAATCAATAAGCAAACTATGATTAAAATATAGTTTCAAAGGACTACGTTTGAGCCACGGCTGTAAATAATCACACAGAATTTCCTGGTTTCTGATTAAATTTTTGCTTGCTGTTACTGAATTATTAAATCTGTGATTTACATTTTGTTAGAAAGCCAGACTGACAATTGAATCGAAATGCAGTAAAGGCAGTCAAAAGCAACGGGTTCTTATTGAAATACTGCAGATAATATTAGACTAGTGACGGAGTAGATCCTGTTTAGTCAACAATCAGCATGTGGCCCAGTGGCAAAGTGCCCTTTAATTTGTGCTACACCTGCTGTAGCTTCTCTCGGTCACTAATAGTAGGCTGACCGATTGACTTCAGCATGAAAAATGCTAAGCAAAGGGACAAGTCTCAGGTTTGTGCTGAACCAATTAATTTGGAAGAGGGGATGTACGAATCAAAGGAGGGAGGGGTCCTGTATTTTTCTTGACCATTTTAGGTTTACGATGAGGTTATTTAAAAGAGCATGACCTTTCT
>RJVU01018281.1:6292958-6306638 GCA_003731715.1 Anabarilius grahami
AGGCTAACAAATCTTCCTTTGATGCTGGGTGAGTAAGGACACATACCACAGATGTTTGAACACAGGGAATGTTGATGCATATTATAGGCTAACTGACATCCGATATGAAACATGCATACTGAGGCATACTGATCATATCTAACAATGCAGTGCGATTTGGGACTCCTCATGTTGTCAGTTTGTTAACGTGATGGCCCTTCAGATGTGCACTCAGAACATCGCCTCATTGAAGAAAAACCCAGGGTATTAGCTCCGGTAACAGTTCCCCTCTGTCAGATTACAATGCTCTGATTCCAGATCCAAGGTTTATCTTTTGCAAATAACTGTGAAATTGCTTGGCACAAAGTCCTTTCACTCAATAAGCTTTAAATAAGATGTCAAGTGTGGCTTCAGTTGGTGGCTAGCTAGCTGGCTGGCAGGGCCGGCTGAATTTGAACAGGGATTCCACCGAGGTCTGCTGGCTGGAGACTCTAAACACTCTCAAAATGGATTAGCCCAGACCCTCGGACCCACTAATGCATTCTAGCCACAAACCTTTTCAACTCCTCTGTCTCACAATGGATAGTAGATGGTGGAGCGGTTATATTGGTTTGGTGGAATCTGAAGAATATTTTTTTATTTGCACTTGATAAAAAGCATAGCTTTGTTTTGATGTTCATACCTGTTAAGGACTAACAGGGAGCTGTGCTTCTGCCAGTGGAATCTCAACAGGCTTTTTTCCAGGAAAAAGTTTTAAACCAAAGGTCCAAATAATAGTTACATAACCACATATCTAATATTAACAGGAACTGTCTGTTGCTGTTACATTTCATTCTGTTCTTTTCAGGATTTGTCTGATCAGCAAACACAGAACTAGAAAATCCCCCCCACACTGCAGTATGGCTCCCTAATGTACCTGCAGAATGTATAAAAATATACATTATACTAGAATAATAAACAAATTGCTGGCTCATAATCCTGATCAATATTAAACCAAACTTTAGAATTTAAAATAACAAATAAATCAATAATAATATATAAAGTCAAAGTCACATTTTAAAATGAGCGATATTTGTAATAATTTAAATATATTTCATATTGATTAGATTGAATTATTATATTGATTATATTGAATTAATGTCATGCTAATTTTGCTATCAAGTTTACAATGATTTTGGGGATAATATGAGATCACGGTGTGGCAAAGCAAACTAAGCAAACTATTTTCAAATGCATTGTAGAGGCAACTTAAATTATTAATATTACCAGTGTTGGGGAAAGTTACTTTAAAAAGTATTGCATTACAATATTGCGTTACGCATTAAAAAAATTAAGTAACTGCGTTACTAACTGTAGTTACTTTTTAATGAGTTACATTACTTTTGCATTACTTTTTCTCACCTGGGCTGAACTTGCTTGTTTGTTTTGTTAATAACAACAGAAAAAGTTATATTTTTGGCAAATGTAAGGCCCTTTCACACCAAAAGTGAAATGAATAAGCCTCAGGCTGAAAGAAATGCATATTTACACCTGTACAGTAGAGGGCGCAGCTCAAAAAAACCTTTCAGCTGTGCTGCCTTTCTGGATTAAAGAAGAATATGATACAGGAGATGGAAGTTCAACACTTGTATTTCTAAATCTAATCTAAAGTTTGCTTAGTATGGTTGAATTAGATCATTGAAGGTCAGCAGCAAAGACATTGGTTAAAAAATGTGAGATTAAATACATAAAGTATGTTTGTGTAATTTAATATAGTTAGTTATTACAGGTTTACATCAAATTTTGAGATTGCATTTCACTGTTTTTATTCATTTTGAGGAATACCTCAAGTATTTCATGCAAGTGAGATGAATAAATGCTCTAAATGTTCACATTTAGTCTAGAACTACGATAACCATCATGTTCACACAGCGCACACAACACCTCTGGACTTTATTTCTCTCAACATGGGGACAGGAGAGCTTTCAGTCAATATATGTGAAAAAGTAACTTGCGGTACTTATTTGAAAAAAGTAAGTTAGATATTTTGTTATGAGTTACTTTACTAGTTACTTGAATAAGTAATCTGATCACTTAACTCAAGTTACTTGTAATGCATTACCCCCAACACTGATTAATACTATTATTTAGCAAAAATTTTAATTTACATATTTTGAAAAGCCATCATGAAATTCCAGTTAAATGTCGCCACATTCACTCATTCATATTCACTTTCTCTCTCCGCACACACTCTACCCTAAACAAAATAGCTCAGAGGATGATCAGTGATCCCTGGTAAGCCACATTCAATCGCTCTTAAACGGGTCTCGCTTCCTAGTAGAGGAATCAGAGAAAACCTTTAAGTCACCAGCTAATTCTTGTTTCAGTTGTCTGGCANTCAGTTGTCTGGCAAAAAAAAAAAAAAAGAAAAAAAAACCCTGCGCTACAATACCAGACAGGATCATGCTGAGAGGCCAGGGCGGAATCAATCTTTAGCGCAGACACCAGGCCTGAGCTTTTGCTCTTTATTATGTTCCGCCCATTCTCTGTTTCTTTCACTCTTTTGTGCTTTGCCAAGTCCTGCACCAACCAGAACCAAACCTTCCACAAATCACACCCACCAAGTCAGGTTACCACATGCATTTGAAGACAGGAGATGTGGAAAATGACATTTCCTTGAAATGTATATATATATATATACATGCACACAAACAGACGGACTGCCACCCATGACCCCCCAAACTCTAATCCAATCAATGAGGCCTTAGCTGTCTAATAAAGTGCTGCTCTCATGGTGGAACTTTATCCCTGCAGCTGTGCCGGCCCGTTCTCCGGCCAGACCAGGCTCTCCCTCTTTCCTCTGATCACACATTTCAATATGAATGGAGCCAATAAGGGGGTGGATTAGGGGCTGGTTACTCCATAATCCCGGGCCGGCTTTGATGCCCCTGCTGGGTTTGGCCGCCCAGGCCCCCAGTCAAACGGGCAGCCGGCTCTGCCACCTGGCTCAGCCTGCTCGTTCTGTTTGCTCATATGCGCTGATTAAACATGGCATGGCTTGCGTGGCTGCACTGGGCACCAGATGGCGCCGTGGTAGCTTTGCCCGAATGAGCAGGTGGAGGCGGGGCAGGCAGTGCTGGCTGACACTGGCACACATGGTGCGGGCACAGACCTCTGCCAACCTAAGGATGGCAGGGAGAACAGCAAACATTCCCGTCCCATAGTAAACTACTGTTCCGGCACACACACACACACACACACACACACACACACACAAACAAGGGGTGTCTTTACTCCCCCATTCCCACAACATCTGATTCCTAACTCCTTCCATCCTCTTATGGCTCTGTGCGCTTTGTGTGTGACAGAGCTATTGCTGATTAATATTTGTTTTACTTCTTTTGGGACGGAGCAGGACCCAGCTGATCCTGAGAGACGTCCTAATCCCCACAAGATCCGTGCCAACAGGGGGCATCATTTCATCTCCAACAGGGGGTCAAAATGTCTGTAATGAGGCAGGCAGGGCAAACCGTCAAGTTTTACAGATTAAAAGTGGCGAGTAAACAAGAAAACAAAGTTAGGCTAACTTGCAAAGACTTTTTTCCACAAATGTTTGGGATTTGAATATGAAACTTTAAGAGTTTTGGTTCTTGGAGTCTAGCCTTTCAGTCTGATTTTATTTGAACATTCATTTAGTGTCATGTGTGTTATTGAGACAAGTGAAGAACGGAATAAAGGAATTACCGTAGGTCGGGAGAGGATATTAAATTTGATGTGGTCTATTTCTCTCGCTCTCTTTCACACACACACACTGTGGCATTTTAAATTGAGATGGATACGACAGGTGTAGTTTGGGTTTATATGAAGGGAAAAAAACAAAGGTTGTGCTGTGTAAGGTTTCAGAGGTTGTAAAATCACAGCTGTTTTAAGGCACACAAACTCTCTTGTTGTGGTCGATGTTTTTTATCCACCAAGGAAAAGTGTAGCAGCAATGCAGTGTAAAATGTTGGATAACTATTCATAAAATATTATGACATTATATCAACAAAAGTCACAGTCACAAGTAGTTTTATAAATGAAGAGTGAAACATAATTCAAATCATATTTAGTTATTAATATACAGTAAGCTCCTTTCCAACTAAATGCCATCACTACTTTGAAATGATAAAACTATCATACTGTATACTGTAAATATTTTAAAACATTTATAAATAAATATTTATTTTAAATATTAAATATGAATTAACTATTAATTTAAATTATTATTATAATGCTATTAATTAAACATATTCATATAAAAGTTAATTTAAAAGTTATTAATAAAACATTAATAACTTTTTGCATATTAACATCTTTTAAAATAAAATGTAAATGTATATATCTTTATTTTTTATATACATGTATTTCATAGTATATACATGTTTTTTAATAAAAAATTTAATTTTTAATTACTTGTATTCAGTTATTCACATCACATAATCCAGCAATGAATTATGTTTGGATCCAAAAGGCATTACACGGGTGCTGTTTCGAGAAGTACATAGTCGTAAGTATACAGAAGATCTCAAGTGCACAGAAGACTTAAAAATAATATTTTTTTTCTACTGTTGATGTGACTAAAAAAAATGTGGTTTGCAGATGATTTACAAGTAAAATTTTATATATTTTTTGAGAAAAAGATAATAATAGATTATTTTGCTTTGTTTTTCCCAAAGTAAAAATCTGGGTTCAGTCAACTAGGTTTCAGAAACAGAATTATTGTGCTTTTCCTTTGTCTACAGAAAATGCAATACAAAACCTTAATATAATTCATGCACTTTAAGAGTATGGGTAGCCGAACCATTTATAGTAATATGACACCGTTTGGATCATATCATGAAAATGCTGCTGTTTCTCACACATCTGTAAATCCTTAACGATATCTTCACTGCAGTGCACTGCTGATATCTTTGGCTTTTAATGTGCTTATTTATATTTATGGCCGACTGCTCTTGACCCAGCAAAACAAACGTGATGTCAAGAATGACCTGGCTTATTGAATGTGTGACTACAAGTCTAATGTGTGTTTGCGTGTGCGGTGCCTGACACTGAAGGCAGTCTGTGTGGGAGTGGGCCAAATGTTGGAAGCAGCTTTTAGCTCTCCATAAAGTTGTCTAATGATCGGCGCCAAACATCAGGACGGCCACACAAATTACTCCTCTCACTGCCAAATCCCTCTTTTACAGATCAGCGTATTGTGCTTGTGCTGTTCAGTGATTTTCTTCATGTTTTTTCCCCCCACTGCTGTAACAAAATCTGTATAATTTAAGTAAATTAATACAAACATAACTTATAATATAAATACACAGTAATATAAAGTATACTTTTATTAATATGTATATATATTATAATATGTAATATTGTTAAACACATTCTTTTGAGAAATGGCTTGCTTGTAAAGTGTGTTTGTGCTATCTATCTTATAATAAATAAATGACACTTGGTTTGTTATCAATTTCAAATACTTTTAGGGTACACTGTACTGCTCAATGCATTATCTGACAGCAAAAATGAAAACTTTTAACTCAGTTTCAAGCTATAAAAAGACAAAATAATCATCCTATTGGATCAGTTGGACCTAATACATAGCCCTGAGGCATATCTTTGTACCATAATCACATATGACAGGTTCTTTCACTCGCAGGTTCCCTTTACTTGATTTGCCATATCATATATATTCATAGAGGGTTTTACATACTGTATAGGCATATTCTCGTCTTCACTCCATTTGTGTTGTGATAAGAGCAACTTCCTGGATTAGAGAGGTAGCTGTTATGTCTCTCCAGAGAGCCTGTTTGTTTGGGTAAGACAGCTCGTTCATTACAACTCAGGATGGGGGAGGATGTGAAAGCAACCTGTCTCCCAGATACAGCAGGACCCAAGCCAACACTTGCATCAGATATCTGGCTCTTTATAGGATCGTTAGGATGCTGTAATGTGTTACCTTGACTATGACAGATTATTTAAACTGTTTTGGAATTTGTTAAACTGGTCCTAAATGTTTTGGAGCATGAGAGAGAAACTATGTGATAATAGAAGATAGCAATCGATTTTAAATGTTATAGAATATCCAAAGTGTTTTTAATGTTATTTCACAATTTTACCTTCCTTTGAAAATAAAAATATTTGAAATTAAGATATGAAGATATATAAGATATTGTGTTCAGATATGAACACAAATGTACCATTTCATTTTCTTTTATTTAATAAAAATTATGTTAAAACCACTGCCCTGAGACAATAACTCAAATCTATAAAAATATACACAAATGAAAATATATATTAAATCATGAAAAACATTTGAATGAATTAATTAATTCTATGTCTTGACAGAAGGATTTCAATTTCATTCGAATTTGAATGCCAAATTAATAATAAAAAAACTACACATTTTTTTCCCCATGCAGTATGGCTATACTAAGAATCAGTGTGGTTTAATAATAAAAACAATAAATTACAAATAAATGTGGGATAACAAATTACAGATTAGTATTTCAGATATAAAACATTACAGGTACATCCTACATCATAATGATTGTGGAATTATTTGACAACATGCAGGGGAATAATTAATGTCCAAATTGTGCCTCTAATGTGAAATGTCTTTAGCATATTATGCACTTCCAATCATGTAGGATTACTCTGAGGTCAAAATCATGCAGCCACATAATGAACTGCATTTTAACATTCTACATACACAAACAGAGAGGGAGACAGAATGATATAAAATAGATGAAAGAAATAGATGGAGTAAGGGTGAGGGTTTCATCTTTGCTCTGAATGCCACTTAATCCTTTAAATGCTTGTTATCAGCAAAGAAATTAGAAATCATCCTCTGACAACTCTACAGATGCTTGTGCTCATGTTTGACATAGAGTATGACTTGAGCTTGTCTTTTACAAGTAGTTATTCAATGAAATGTGTAAAATATGTAAAGGTTATCAGTGAATAGATACTTAGATGGAAGCAAGAACCTTACATAAAACTCAGGGTGGTGAGGTGAGGAGGTGTTGTGAAAGAAAATAACTCTGTCTAACCGTGCAGACACTGCTGCATTGTCTGCTGATGCATACCGTACTTTTGTCACTCTAGCATTCGAAGGGAATCAAAATAGTGCTGTTTAAACCCCCTTAATCTACTGCCGCATACATGAACTCTCATCAGGGTCGAGAAAAAGAGAGAAAGATGCTGTTTTGCCCTTTGGCTCCTTATAAATGATACAAGTCAAGAAAAAAGAGCACCTTGAAATCTATTGCTCAAGACCATAAACACTTCTACAGTCTACATAGCCAATCAATCCACAGCCCTTTCTCCAATGTGGCCAATCAGAGACGGGCCCCAGAGGTCACCTGGCTCAACAGGCTAATCCTAAATTTGGCGTGTAGATTAGTGTTCTCAGCCTCGCCGCCACTCACACCCAAGCCTGTTAAATCCCGAGGTAAACTCAGGAGCTGCCATAAGTGGGTAGTGTAGCCATGCAGAGTGGATTTAGCAAAATGGGATAATATTTGTTAGCGTCTTGCCAAAGGTGATTAAGGGAGGGGATAAACAGTAATGGGAGTGATTAGCTCTTTTCAGCCACTTTTGTGAAGAGCTTGAGGATCTGTGGACGAGTTTGTAAAGCCTCGATCATTTATTGGATGGAATAGATCCACCGTGACATACCTTGTGGCAACAGTTTACATCAGAGAGAAGGGTAGAAATGGGATTTTAAACAAGATATATTGCTCTTCAACAATATATTTAAACTGTACCCAACTTTTGAAAAATAATTGCAATAACTGCATGACGGGGTTCTGGATTATCACTGTGCATTCATGATAGGCCAAGAGTCTGTGCATTAGTTAGTAGAGATTTTTATGGACTCTTTCCATTACATTATTACAACCGTTGGTGATGATAAGTGACAGGCTGCGTCTGAAAACTTAAAAATGCTGCCTTCGGAGGATGCATTCCAAGGTGGGAAGGCATCAAGGCACATCCGAATCCCCATGTTAGCTTCACTTCCTGTCTCCCGAGATACCTTCATCTTATCGATTTTTGAAGGCAGCATGTATCCTTCGCTGCCTTTGATATTCCACAATCCTTTCATTCTGTAACAAAGATGAAAAGTTCTGAAAAGTTCTGAAAAGTTCTGAAAGTTGCGGTTGGTGGTCAGTTTGTTTGTAAATGTGCATTTTTGACCAATGTTTTACGCTTCTGAAATCATATAGTGAGAAAGTACTATTGTAGTAATTAAATATTTGCTTAGTTATTACCAAAGCTATCTCTATTTTGTTGTAGATCATTAAACCATTATGCTGCCTCAAAAGTCAACAAAGATTGCGCACGTGAGACCCGAGAGTTTGTTCTATTCAGCCGTGAATTCAGTTTTAAATGACCAAAAACACATTAATTATTTACTTTTCGCTGTTGACTCTCTTGTCGCTTTCCTAACGTCACATCCGCCCTTCTCTGATTGGTTTACTCCGCTTCCTGTTTGCTCGGATTTGCTCCGCCCTAGAAATCGAATTGATTCAATGGCTGACCAGACTCATCCGCTGGTACAGTGGTGAGGCTGGATTTTCCAGGCAACCTTTGTACGCAAACGCTGCCTAAAAAGTCATTGCCTGATAAGGCAGCGAGGCAACAAGTCAGCTACCTACGTTTTCGGATACAGCCACTGTCTTTATAAGTGAGTCATTGAATCATTCGGTCAACTTGTTCGTTCAGGAACAAAACATGTGTGTAACGGACATTGGCCGGTAAGAGCTGTGTGTGAAAACCTCGGGCGGTTCGAACAGGAGGTGAGTCATTGAATCATTCATTCAGCCAATTCATTCAAAATATACTTTTTAATAATAATATACTTTACAATAATAATCTTTTAAAATAACACACACACACACACACACAGGTTTGTTTTGCTATCTTAGTGGGGACTCTCCATAGGCGTAATGGTTTTTATACTGTACAAACTGTATATTCTATCCCCCTACACTACCCCTATCCCTAAACCTAACCATCACAGGAAACATTCTGCATTTTTACATTTTCAAAAAAACATCATTTAGTATGTTTATTAATCCATTTCCCTCGTGGGGACCGCTGGCTGGGCCCCACGATGTAGGTGATCTCAGGTTTTTATTACATTGTGGGGCCATTTGGTCCCCACGATGTAATATAAACAAGAACACACACACACACACACACAAACACACACACAAATCAGTGTGGTTTAATTATAAAAAATAATTTATGACAAATTAACAAATAATATGTTAGTATTTCAAATCTAAAACATACTATTATTAAGTTGAAGCGAATCCTTCAACTTAATGATTGTGGACTTATTTGACAACATGCAGGTAATTAATTAATGTCCAAATTAAGCCTCTTATTAATGTGATCATAATCTGATTTATTCAAGAACGAAGAATGAGAGTGTCTTAATGAGTGAGTCATTGATGCATTCAGTCAACTGATTTGTTTAAAACACTGATTCATTCAGGAATGAAATAAGTCTTTATGAGGGAATTGCTGAATTATTATGTTGAAAAACAGTTATTCATTCAAAAACACTTATTAAAGGGGGGGTATGACACACAGTTATTGCCAATATCATGTTAATCTTGAGTACCTATAGAGTAGTAGTGCATCCTTCATATCTCCAAAAAGTTTTTAGTTTAATCATATTTATAAAAGATACTTACCGAGTGCCTGGAGGCGTGTCATTGTGAGCGGAGATAGAGTGACGAGCTATCACGAGTACACGCAGCTTTTGTTTAGAGATCGTCTACAAGCTATCATTGGTCAGCTAAACAACTGTATTTAAACACACAATACACCATCGCATTATCCATGGATAACTTTTGAATCATTATAATGTATATATCGTATGAATGATGAATAATGAATTTATGAATTCACTATGTTCGTATTGTTTACATTAGCCTATACTCAGGCGCCTATTGCCAACAAAACAGACATTTGAAGCAGTTTTACTAACCACCTGCTGTTCCGACTCATGACCGGGATCGTTACCGCTGTGACTGCTCCATGTTTCAGTTTCAAACGATCTGTAAATCCAGTGTGGAACTGGGCCTTGTTTATGAAACTATAAGCGCCTGAGGGCTCGAGCAGCCATTTTAACCAATAAAAAAGTGATTGTAATGATCAGTTTCTATGGTTATTTTAATAACAAATGTCGAGAGCGCATCAATGTGTTGCGTGAGAACAAAACTCTCAGCTCCTCTTAACACTGGGTTCTTTGGGAAACAAGGTTATCTTTCCCTCACAACCAAAAACACACTTCTTTTGTGACATTGTTGAATCCGTGCAGTCCTGTGACCTGTGCAGCGCTGCCGACGACTTCCTTAAACCCGACCGCACCTTGATAGACGTGCTATTGCTCTCTCGCTCTGGTCGACGTGTGCGCGCGCACCCTTCCGGGAGAAGTGCCCATACAAGGAATTCCGCCCCTGTTTACGTCACTCAGACCGATGCTTGAAAAAAAAAATGCGAAAGCTGTGACGATTTGGAAGAGAATTTTTGGAACATAAATACTCCGTCATACGTCCAACTCATGTTTTGAAACTTTGGCCAAGTTTAGCATGAGAATCCAACTCTTTAACAGTGTAAATAAGTCAGAATACATAAAATAGCCCCCCCTACCCCCTTGATTCAATAACAGCACTGAGATGCTACCATTCTGCTATGGCTTTGTTTTGAAGACTTAGTATCTTTAGTGTAATTAACCCAGCATTTAAAAACTTAAAAACTTAATTAAAACCTCTTGTTTATACTGTTAGTGTTGTATCACACTTACAGTTGTGCTGTTGGTCAATATCAGTGTCGGAATCACAGTCATGCTGATACTATGTGCAGCACCTTTTCTCTGTGACATTGCTTAATTATAATGGGTGTATTCAGTAGAGTGGTTATAAAGTAGCAATAAATCAAATGGTCACTGGTGGCAGTGTTAACCTTTTTTTGGAACAGGCTGGAGGAGAAAGAAAGAGAGAGAGAGAAAGTAAGCTTTGGTTCCGTCTGGATCTCATTACTAGCTCAGCCCCGCAGGGAGAAATGAATTAAAGTAATGAAAAGTAACAATAATAATAACAAAGATTATCTGCGTCATTGTGCTTATCAAAACAGAAGCAATGGAGATTTGCTGGGTTTGCGGGCAGAAACAAACAACCATCAGCTTCAGTCTGTAAGAACACTAGATAGAAGGACAGAGGATCTTGCTTTTCCTTCTCTTGTGGCAATGTGGAGGGCTGGAGGAGGGGAAGGGGATCTTTGTTATTCCAGCAAAGTTCATGCCCGAGTCAAACTTGGGCCAGTGGGCCGGTCACACGCTACAGTCGTGATTGGGGAATCTGAGGGAAAGGGAGCAGGTTACAGAGGTGAGGAGAACTGAAGAAGATAAGAAGTCATGTTGGGGAGATATGAAGGAGTGGAGGGGAGGAATGATTTGGGGTGTTTGGTCATTACTGACCCCTGCAAACTCAAAGGCAGCTTTGAGGGTCATGACTTGAGGAATGCTGGGAGGGGAAAACGATCTGGCAGAATGCCGACCTTATGCTACCCCAACACATGTCAGCTGTGCAGAGTGAAAAACCATATGATCCAAATATCAAAGACTATCTTTCTATATGCACAAAGAAGCCAAAAATACAGCTAAAAATTAGGTTTCAATCAGTGCAAAAAGTACACGTTGTAATATGAATTATTAATTTATATATACACACACCATAATTCAAACGTTTTAAATGATTTTGAAAGAAGTCTCTAATGCTCACTGCATTTCACTGCATTTATTTACTGCAAGACAGTAATATTGCAAAATGTTATTAATTATATTTTTAAATGTAATATATTCAGGCGGCTGCAACATTTTCAGCATCATTACTCCAGTCTTTAGTATTACAAGAGCCTTCAGAAATCATTCTAATATGCTGATTTAGGGTACGTTTACACGACAATGATGTACTAAAAACGTAAAAGTTTTTACTTTGCTTTTTTTTGTTTGTTTGTTTGTTTTTTTTATGCATACAAGCGACAGCGCTGTCAAAACAATCTATCGGTGCGTTCCAAACGGGATATATCGACCTCCGAAGGGCACTTCGGAGTGAAAACAATCATGGCCGCCATATTGAAGGGTCGTTCCAAACCGAAGTGCTCAAAACTGGCCACTTTAAAGGGTCCTTCGGAATGAAGGATTTCGAAGGGTACAACTGATGGACACTTCGGGCCCCCATGATCCTTTGCACAGGGAAGCTGTTTGACATATAAATGTATGTATGTATAGTATTTTTCTATACTACTGTAATATACGAGTTCGATTTTGTACATTAATATGGTCTTTATTTAGCTGTAAAGTATTCCAACAAAAATAATTTACAGCTCTCTTTATCAGTCCATTAAAATGTTTAAAATACATAGACACAATATACAATATGGTGCGATAAACCTAAATAAATAAATATATAAACTAACGTTAAACAAAGGGCGTAGCTTGCACAATCTGCTCTTCCTTGATTGTCTCGTTAAGATGATGCAGAAGTGCGTTCCAAACAGTGCGTACTTTACCCCTACACCCTTCATCCCTTCGAAGCTCTCACTCCGGAGGGTAAACCCTTTGAAGGGATTAGGGCATAGGGATGAGCCCTTCCGAATGGAACGCAGGGAGTGTTCACACTGATTCACAAAAACGATTAAAAATGCTGTATTATGCTGCCCGGCCAGTAGATGGCGATGTCACTTTGTTAAGAAAACCTATGCGCCTATAGACTGAACACGTAATACGCATGCGCATGACGTCACCGTTTTCACAATTTCACGGTTTTGTAGTTTATACGGAGAAAGTATCATTTTCAAAAATTTGCGACGTGAACCCGCTATCAAAAGTTTTCAGTTTTTAGTTGGCAATGGTGTTGTGTAAACAACCGCTCAGTGATATAGAGACATTTTCAATGTTGCTTAATATTTTTGTGGAAACTTAAATTTTGCATGTTGCATCTTGGTGAATATATTTTTCTCCAGTTATGTTGACCGAGAGAGGTGGATGATGAGAACGCATATATGAGATAAAGAAGGAGTCTGTCACACCCCTCTCTAAAATTGTTCTTACCACTTTATCAAATTTCCTCTCTGACTTGACAACATTACATATTACTGTTTGTGTCTCACTGGGAAGTTATGAGAGTAACTTGAGTAACCATTATATGTATATGTGTGCATGTTTTGTAGGGAGAAATGTGAAAGAGCAGAAGCAGACGGCACACAGACTGTGGCAGGAAGCAGCAGGGTCAGCTTCAGTGTTTTGACAGAGTATGGACACAGACGGCAATGTGTGTTTGGAGAGAGAAACAGGAGAAGTATGGTGGAATTGCTCAAACAATGATATTAGGTTATGCCCCTGGAGGACAAGACATTCCTTTAAAACATCCTCAGCCAGAGAGGATTACATATACAGAAATATTACTCACACTGTCATCATATATGCAATGTAAACAGAATGTATGATGACAAAAATTTAAATTAAATGTCCCATTGCTCTTAAATAAACCCACTCCATCTACTCCTTTCACATTTTTTTTTCTGTTTAAAAAAATAATAATTGATCAAATAAATTAAATGAACTAAAATAGAAATGAAAAACGGCTTTAAATGGGAAAAACGTAAATAAAGTTTGCCTAA
>RJVU01018281.1:6309077-6322600 GCA_003731715.1 Anabarilius grahami
GTGTTGTTTCATCACCAGTGTTGGGGAAAGTTACTTTGAAATTACAATATTGCGTTACTCCCTTAAAAAGTAAATAATTGTGTTAGTTACTTTTTAAGAAAAGTAATACGTTACGTTACTTTTTCACTTGGGTTGGGCTTGTTTTTTGTTTATAACAAAAAAGTTCTATTTTTGGGCAAATATAAAGACCCTTTCATACCAAAACTGAAATAAGCCTCACCCCTTGTTTACACTGCATGCGTCTGTGGCGCGTTACGGATCCGGTGAGGTTTTGTTCCATCTTCTACACGGAGTCAACTCACACAGAAGCATTTCAGAAGCGAAGCGGCTGGATTCGCGAGACCACTAGATTTGCCTGTCGGACGTTGTTTTCCTTGATTTTTCGTGTTTTTAATGGCTAAATGGCTACATTTTGTCTGGTTTAATTGTGTTTATTGCTATGCCATACTTTGTTTTGCTGTAGCCTACAGACGAAGTTCATACACTTAAAAGTCCAGTTATGGACGAAAAGGACAAAAAAAAAATCTGGTATTTCAAACTTCGAATCTCTTGTCGTCAATTTCTGGCCTCATAGTGATGTGAAATATGAGCAGGAGTCTTTACAGGTTGATTATTTTGACTTTATTTTGTAGTTGAGCTGGTCAATAAAGTGAGATTAAATGCATACAAAAATGTATAGTTTTTATTTATTCATTTTGAGGAACACTGAATCTTTTTTTTTTTAGTGCGATTAGTAAATACATGCTCACATTTAGTCCAGAACTAAATGTGAGCATGTATTTATATTTACACACATCACGTTTACACACAACGCCTCTGCACTTATGATTTTTTCAACATTGGGACAAAAGAGCTGTCACTCAATAAATGGGAAAACAAAGTAACTTGCGTTACTTATTTGAGTAAGTAACAGATATTTTGTTGTAAATTTTAAAATGAATGTGTTACTTTATTAGTTACTTGGAAAAATAATCTGATTACATAACTCAAATTACTTGTAATGCGTTACCCCCAACACTGTTCATCACATTAGTGAGATGATGCCAAACAGTAGATTGATTGACAGGTGAAAGAGAAAGCATATGTCTTTGTCAGAAAAAAAAATTATTCTGTCTATCTGGCATAAAATAAAATAAATTAATTTAGACAGCTCAGAAACATGGAAAAGTAAGGGGGAGGCCCAAAAGTAGGGAGGCCCATCTCTTCAGGTGGTGGCTTTTTTTTCTTTCTTTCTTTTTTTTCATGAGGATATATGTCTGGTTTCTATGAACCTTCAGCTCCTTCTAAATCTCATGTCTCTCCTCTCCGGCCTGCTGTGGGAAAACTCAGAACAAATATGTCCTCCACTTCAGAGCTTGAGATAAAGCTGATCACTGGAGGTGGATGACGAGCGAGTGTTGATCTGTCCTGGGAGGATTGTGAGCGTTGGGACTGAGTGTGAGAGGGGCGGGGATGGAGAACTGGAACCAGCTTGGGTGAACATGACATACGGCAGATAAAGGCTCTCTAGAGGGTTAACACCCGCGCTTGTACCACGGATTGCCCCGAGAAGCCCTCTTTAAGGCCCTGGCATCCCTCCCGATAGCATGACCCAAAGCGGTTCATGTTTTTTGTCCTAGAAAGACGGGCTTGCAGATTGCTGAGCAAGGTCTTTCAAAGGAGACATGCTCTTGTCTAAAATCTACTCCTAAGGGTAGAGGTGTTAAGAAAACCCTCTGGTAATAATACCCTTGATGTTGGATCCACAGAGGATATGCACAGTATCAAAAAGGGCCTCCAAACAGTAGTTGCATATGATATTCAAAATGACAGGGATGTAATACCTGCTGACAGTAGATTAAGAACCAAATACTCCACTCAGTCAGCTGGCAGGCATACAGTTGGGCACAAGTCAGTTTTGTACTGAGGAATTCAGTGAAACTCTTTGCAGGGAAATTCAACCAAATGTAGTTCAGCTGGCCTAAACATATCTCAGCAAGATATGTTTGCAAGATTTGTTTGGGCATTTAGATCCATTCTAGTTGGAACTAGTTGGATCAAACAATACATACATACATACTGTACATACACATGCTCATATGATACTGCCTGTTCTGTTTTGCAAATGTCAATCTGCAAGTGTTATGAATCCATTCTCTCAAACTGTAAACATTAATCACTACAAAATCTCCCACTTAACATTGATCCTGCACAAAAAACATTATATAACACTTAATTTCTCCCTTTCGAGTGCCATGGACAAAGCATGCTGGGAAATAGAAATCTCAGCCTAGTTTCAGTTGAACTTAAGTTTGTTTACAATTAAAAGAAATAAGTTCATAAAACTCAAAACAATGAAAGTTTAGTTTACTTAAAATATATCAGTTCTGTGAACTTGAAAGAAAAAGAAAGTGCTAAATACTCATAAAAGTTCATTTGACTGAATTAATTTGTTTAATTTAAGTTTGTCCTTCTCAAACCAAATAATTATTTTGAGCATTATGGTTTACAGTGCAGTTGTTATGGTTTAAATGCAAATGTACTTACAGAACTAATATTTAGGCCAAAATATCATCAAATGCAATCTGAGATTTTCTACAATATCATGATTTATGTGCATAGCTCTGATGGTGCTCAGAAACAAAGCCATGAGATCTTCAAACAAAAGATGGAAAGAGAAAAGGCGATAAAATAGTGAGTGATGGCAATGGTATTTCAGGCAGCAGCAGGCCGCTGTCAACACATGTTTGCCTGGCTTTACATAAATAGGGTAATAAATAGATCGATCACTCGCAGCCTAGCAGATTCATGTCACTTTAAAGCAATTGGACTTAGAGCAGACCCACATAAGGGAATGTTTGTGTGTGTGTGTGCCAGCCCAATTTTCCATACTATTACTACTAAACACAACACAGAAAAGGCAAAGCAAACACTGACAATAAAAACTGAACAAATATACATATATATATATATATATATATATATACACACACACTCACCTAAAGGATTATTAGGAACACCATACTAATACTGTGTTTGACCCCCTTTCGCCTTCAGAACTGCCTTAATTCTACGTGGCATTGATTCAACAAGGTGCTGAAAGCATTCTTTAGAAATGTTGGCCCATATTGATAGGATAGCATCTTGCAGTTGATGGAGATTTGTGGGATGCACATCCAGGGCACGAAGCTCCCGTTCCACCACATCCTAAAGATGCTCTATTGGGTTGAGATCTGGTGACTGTGGGGGGCATTTCAGTACAGTGAACTCATTGTCATGTTCAAGAAACCAATTTGAAATGATTCGAGCTTTGTGACATGGTGCATTATCCTGCTGGAAGTAGCCATCAGAGGATGGGTACATGGTGGTCATAAAGGGATGGACATGGTCAGAAACAATGCTCAGGTAGGCCGTGGCATTTAAACGATGCCCAATTGGCACTAAGGGGCCTAAAGTGTGCCAAGAAAACATCCCCCACACCATTACACCACCACCACCAGCCTGCACAGTGGTAACAAGGCACGATGGATCCATGTTCTCATTCTGTTTACGCCAAATTCTGACTCTACCATCTGAATGTCTCAACAGAAATCGAGACTCATCAGACCAGGCAACATTTTTCCAGTCTTCAACTGTCCAATTTTGGTGAGCTCGTGCAAATTGTAGCCTCTTTTTCCTGTTTGTAGTGGAGATGAGTGGTACCCGGTGGGGTCTTCTGCTGTTGTAGCCCATCCGCCTCAAGGTTGTGTGTGTTGTGGCTTCACAAATGCTTTGCTGCATACCTCGGTCGTAACGAGTGGTTATTTAAGTCAAAGTTGCTCTTCTATCAGCTTGAATCAGTCGGCCCATTCTCCTCTGACCTCTAGCATCAACAAGGCATTTTCGCCCACAGGACTGCCGCATATTGGATGTTTTTCCCTTTTCACACCATTCTTTGTAAACCCTAGAAATGGTTGTGCGTGAAAATCCCAGTAACTGAGCAGATTGTGAAATACTCAGACCGGCCCGTCTGGCACCAACAACCATGCCACGCTCAAAAGTGCTTAAATCACCTTAATTTCCCATTCTGACATTCAGTTTGGAGTTCAGGAGATTGTCTTGACCAGGACCACACCCCTAAATGCATTGAAGCAACTGCCATGTGATTGGTTGATTAGATAATTGCATTAATGAGAAATTGAACAGGTGTTCCTAATAATCCTTTAGGTGAGTGTATATATATATATATATATATATAATTTCATGTCCAGTCCAGTCCATAGCACATAGACTGTACAAAATAAAAAGTGGTCAAGTGGCCTTACGAAGGAAAGATGTCACATCCATATTTAGACCCCGAGTGACTCCTAACACACAGCTGTTATAAAACACAAATTTGCTGGATAATCCTGCAAAGCCTGGGATGGACAGACCAGAGCATTGCTGGTCCCACCAGTGCTCATAAAATAAATACCAGCAGGAGTGTGATGGCAGTCCATAGTGGACCGCAGTTATATTTAGGTAAGGACATGAAAGAAGCTGATCCCTTAACAAAATAACAGGCAGAGGCGCTAATCTCCAGCCGGGGAGTCAATATTGTTGATGCCTGGTGATGTACGAGTGAGAGGCCACAACCACGGCGGTGAAGACAAGTTCTGGCCAATGCTTTATTTTTTAAATGGAGAGAGTTCTTGTGTTGTCAGGAGGATCTGTCACTCACTTTGAGCCTTTGATAGGGTGTCAATCTGTTTCATATAGTGTGTGTGTGCTGTGAAGCCCCTCTGTGCTCTTGATCTTTTAAAGCTCTTCCAGTGTATGATTTCACAAAACTTGTTTGGCTTCAGCTACAGCTTTAGGGATGATGTAAATAAATAAATAATAAATAAATATTTTACCATTTTCAGAGGGATGGAGAAAGCGGAAATGATCGATGAAAATGTAGGTGTGTGCGTGTGAAAAAGTATGTTAAGAATGACAATGAGATGTGTGTTAATAAATAACACGAGTAAGCATGAGTGTAGGTTCTTCATGTTGATAAAAGATACACACTGGGCCATGTAATGGTCTAGATATGTTCACAGGATGGATCTCAAACTGTAATGGATGGTGCTTGGGAGAGTGTGGAACAGGAATAGACTCCCTACATTTCCATGTAGATGATCAGTGAGTCAGTCACGGCCACATGAACACACACACTAACCTTACAGTCAAACACTCAGAGGGATTTTGTTACTCCAGAGACAGGCAGTAGCAAACCATCCATCCAGACGTTCCTCATCCGCTTTTCTGTAGACTTTTACCTTTGAAAACTCAAACTGTGAAACCTTTACTTTTATAGCAACAGAACTGGCAAGGTTAAACAGTGCGGTGATTATACTTGTTGTAATAGTCATGTCTGTTTGTATAAGGCCTGTGAGAATCCAAAGAGCAGTCTAGTGTTATTGAGACATTGGGAAATGGGTGAAAGCGGCAAGACTTCATGAGGACAGCTCAAATTGAAACCAGATGCAGGTTACACTGAGAAGGGGGCTGGAAGAGAAGAAGCGAGAAGGACGTATGTAAAAACATAACATTTAAAAAGAGACCTGCTACTGAGAGACACAAAAAGAAAAAAGAAAAAGTCTCCTTTTGCTTTCTCTTTAAGCTCAGCAGTTAAAAGAATATTTCACACAAAAATGAGAGCTCTTTTGTTTTTCTGTAAAATACGACCAACAAAATTCTTTGACCAAAAATATAACAAATGAAAATTACATAATCATATTTTAACTCCTAATTCTGCCTGTTGAATGTTCATGGCTGCTTCAAATACTGTAAGTTGAAAAATATTTAAACAAAAAGAGAGAGAGAAAAAAAAGAATTGGTGTAACATTTCACACTGATTAATTATCTCATTTTTCTGAAAATGCCTAATTATTAATATTAGTGGTTTTTGCCCCTAGGTTAGTGAAGTGTGAACAGAAAAGATTATCCTGTCCAAACTTTGTGTATGTACGTGTGTGGGAGAGAGATATTTGTAAGAGGTAAGGGGAATGTACCAGCTCAGTTCATACACTAACAAAAGAAACATCAATGTCCATGAATCTAGCTGGGGATGACGCGGAAAAGAGTATGGTATTTTAAAAGGGGCATTGATATTATGTGGAGCAGTTCTGTCTCTCTACCTGATAGTGAAGAATAAATATCACACTCTTTCTTTTCTTCCTCCTTTCATTAGGCGACTGGCTATTCTCACAGTGGTGTAAGCAAGAAAATATATCAAATGAGGCTCCACCGAGTTTATAGGATTATATCATTAGTTATATATGAGAGTGTACAAAAGAGTTTTAGGAGTACATGGAGGTTCAATAAAGTGAATTGAAGTGTATAATCATCCAATGAACATGGAGCTGTGCACTATATATAAACCAAGAGCACTGTATAGTGTCAGTTTTCAAATCTACTGTTGAAGAAAGTCACTTTACTTCTCACACCGAGACATAAAATACACTCGCCAGTTGCTGTAATAAACATGTCAGCCACTGCACAAAATTTGAAATGTGTGCTCATTTGTTTCACATATTCATAACAATATCCTCATTAAAAACATACATTTCATTTAGACTTACTATAAGAGGTGTATGGATGGATGATATACACTATAGGAATTTTTAAAATCTACCCAATCATTTATTATCATTTCATTTTCCAGAACAGAATACAAGGATTCACTGTAAACCCAAATAAGTTGGCAAAACTCAAGAAATTTGAGGTAATCTGTTACATAAATTTTTTTAAGTAAGAAATTCTAAGTTTAAGTAAGCAGAACTTGCAGATTTTTATCTTGTACTCATGCATTTTAATTGCTTTCAACTGGCGCTTTTCCACTGTGTGGTACTACTTGGCTCAGCTCAGCTCAGTACGGCATGGCTTGGCTCGCTTTACTTTCGGTTTGCTTTTCCATTGCAGTTAGTGCCGCTTCAAAGTGGTTGGGATTATAGATTGATCGTTATAGTTGTGCAGCCTCTACTGCCATGGATCCACTCCTCGTCTACCAACAAGTCTGCATCTACTGACCCTGATACAGCCATTTATTTTTTCAAGTTGCGTATGACAGTTTTTTAAAGCAAGTCATTTTGGTTTGGTGTCTCGTGTTTCAAATCCAAAGACGCTGGTAGCGACGATTCTCTCTGACCAATCAGGGATCTGCAGTGCATACACGTCACATTTAGTATCGGTACGGCTCGCTTGGAACTTCAACCGGGTGGTACTATTTAAGCAAACCATACCGTTCTGTACCGAGCCGCCCCATGCAGTGGAAAAGTGCCAAAAAGTGAGCCGTATCGAGCCGTACCGAACCGTACCATGCAGTGGAAAAGCGCGAAACCTGAAATGTTTGAGTAAGCTAATTAATACACTTTAACTCCATTTAACTTAAAATTATCATGTAATCTCAACTTAAATATTTTATTAATGGAAACTTAGCTAGCTATAACTAGCTAACTGAATAAATGCTAACATTATCATGGCATAACACTTGCTGAATAGGTACAGTATTATAAACAATTTAATATACCTGTTCTCAAACCAAGCCACATGCTCCACTTGTCACCATGATGGCAACCTTCCAAAAAAAAATAAAAAATAATAAAATAAATATAAACACATAACAGAAACTCTTCTAAATTAGAGCAACCAAACTAAACGCTACTAAATCGCCCACTTAACATTAATCTTGTGCATAAAACATCACTTAACACTTAATTTTAGCATTTACTCTCCCTTTTTGAGTGCCATGGCAAAGCATGCTGGGAAATGGAAACCCTTGCCCAGTTTCAGTTAAATTTAAGTTAATCTAAATTAAAAGAAAATGCTCAAATCAAACTCAAATCACTGAAATAGTTCAGATTACTTAAATTGTGGCAGTTCTGTGAACTCAAAAGAAAAAGACAGTTCTAAATACTTAAAAAAAGTTAATTTGACTGAACTAATTTGCTTAATTAAAATTTTCCCTACTCAAACCAATTAATTATTTTCAGCATTAGGGTTTACATTGTTGAGAAAACTGTAAATTTTACCTCAATTTATATCTTTGTTCTGAAATTTTGAGTCTGTGTGTATTCAGTTATTTGGAATTATCTAACCTGCTATGTCGATAGATAGATAGATAGATAGATAGATCTACGGCATAAGATTAACACTTTAAGGTCATGAGACTTTCCATTACCCTTTTTATAAACAATAACACACATTGTGCATGAGGTTTAACCCCGACTCATTGGTGGTGGCTGAAATGGCAGCACTAAGCCTACCAAGTGCACAGCGGCACAAAGAAAAATGCTGCCCACAAATTCCCTGCATTTATTCTGTCAACCTTTAGCGTGACCCATCTCACCACCTGGGGTCTTTATTGCAGTTACTCACTCATAGTGCCTGTAGCCTTGCAGTCGCCAGCACAAGTGTGTGCGTGTGTGTTTCCATGTATAATCCTGACTAATACAGTGCATGCATGGGTGAGGCTCAACAGTCAAAGCATTTTCCTGGAGTGCGTATGTGCTCTACACCTCTACAGCTCATCAGTCACAGATGCAGACAGCAATGCGGCTGCCAAGCTCTCCACTGGCGCAAACTTGGCACAGAAACACATCTCAATATTATCCACTCATCAGCTTTCTCAGTGCCCAAGTTACATACCACTCTCCATATACCAACCTATGCCAATTAGAACAGCTATGCTTGCTAGATAAGGAAGAACAAATCCCTGGAGTATAAGTAGCCTATAGATTCCAGAGTTCAGAAGTTTAAATGTATACTGAGAAGCACAATAGATGGCCTTTTTCTACAGCACTCCCACAAACACACTGAAATGACTGATCAAGTGTCAGTCAGAAAGTTAAACAGAGGGGATGTGTGTATTTTGGCGTGTGCTTACGATGGGGGCCAATTTCTGAGACCAACAGTGAAAATGCTTCTATTTTGCATAGTTTTTATACAAATTATATTGTTGGTATAACGTTTTAAGTGAAAAGATGAAACTGAAAAAAGGAGTATTTGGTATGTCCCTCTGTCCGTCTGTACAAAGGAGTTTACATGGCCAGTGTCACAAATGTGTTTATTTGATTAGTGACAAAAATGTAATAAATTAATCAATAAATTACAAATATATCTAAACTAATATAAGAAATGAATAAAATGTGTGTTACTTTTCCATTGTTTTTCTATGTAAACGCGCTAGACGGACGTGCATGACAGTTACGCTTGCGTCTTTTGCAGTGCCTCGCACATGAGCGCCTCGTTTTTAAAGGGTTAGTTCACCCAAAAATGAAAATAATGTAAATTATTACTCACCCTCATACTGTTCCACACCCGTAATACCTTTGTTAATCTTCAGAATGCAAATTAAGTTATTTTTGTTGAAATCCGATGGATCAGTGAGGCCTGCATGAACAGCAGTGACATTTCCTCTCTCAAGATCCATTAATGTACTAAAAACATATTTAAATCAGTTCATGTGAGTACAGTGGTTCAATATTAATATTATAAAGCTACGAGAATAGTTTTGGTGCGCCAAAAAAAAACTAAATAACGACTTATATAGTGATGGCCGATCTCTAAAGACTGCTTCAGGAAGCTTCAGAGCTTAATGAATCAGCGTGTCGAATCAGCGGTTCGGAGCGCCAAAGTCATGTGATTTCAGCAGTTTGGCGGTTTGACATGCGATCCGAAACATGATTTGACACGCTGATTCATAACGCTCCGAAGCTTCCTGAAGCAGTGTTTTGAAATCGGCCATCACTATATATGTCGTTATTTTGTTTAGTTTTTTTTGGTCAAAAATATTCTTGTCACTTTATAATATTACTATTGAACCACTGTACTCACATGAACTGATTTAAATATGTTTTTAGTACATTAATGGATCTTGAGAGAGGAAATATCATTGCTGGCTATGCAGGCCTCACTGAGCCATCGGATTTCAACAAAAATATCTTAATTTGTGTTCCGAAGATTAACGAAGGTCTTACGGGTGTGGACCGGCATGAGGGTGAGTAATTAATGACATTATTTTCGATTTTGGGTGAACTAACCCTATAAGATGCTGTGTCAAGTTAAAAGAATTTCAACATTTACACGCAGCGCCGCTCATCAATGTCAGTTCTAAAACAGTGGACCAATCAGAAGAACTCGGAGGCGGGGCAAGTGTTGCGAGCTTCTGTTTACAGTAGCAAGTTGGTGAGGGAACTGTTTTATTTGTTCGTTATTGCATCATTTCTCAAAAGCGCGTCTCGAGACCCTCACGTTCTGCGCTGCGCTTTTAAAAAAAACATTCCTGAGCCCTAACTTTGCAAACATGTCAACTAACTTTCATTGGAGTATTTGTAGACTGTCTGCTTAATATCTGCTAACACTTTATTTTGATGCTCACCAACAGACATTCGACTGACTAGATGTAACTTTGCAACTACATGTCAACTTATTCTACTAACCCGAACCCTAACACCTAACCCTAACCCTAACAGTCTACTAATACTCTAATGAGAGTTAGTTGACATGCAGTTGCAAAGTTACTTATAGTTAGAAGAGTGTCTAAAATGGACCAATAAATGTGTGGAAAGTGTCTAAAATGGACCAATTTCAATAAAGGTGTTAATGAATTTTTTAAAGATCCCTAATATATATATATTGCTCTCTAAAATTTCAGACATACAGTTGATTCCAAAAGTCTGAGACCACATATTCTGTTATAAAATATAACATTATTGTTTTTTACTACATTTTGATCAAATAAATGCAGCTTTGGTATACAGACACTTCTTTAAAAATTTTGAACAGTATATGTGGTCTCAGACTTTTGGAATCAACTGTATGTCTGAAATTTTAGAGAGTAAGTAAGAGTCTGGGATGGCACACCAAGGTTGAATAAATACAAGCAGTGTGTAAATGCTCCATTGCAAGTGGGTGATGTAATGACAGATATCTGTGGTGGCTTTGACCCTGTGGGAAGACAAAGATCCACGAGATCAACATCTAACCACATGTTTTCATCCCCTCACTATTTCAGTCATGTAATATAATGGATTTTTCCTTTCATGTCACACCTTTCCAAAAGAAATATGTTTTTTCAGATGTTCATCAATGTGGGCTTTTAAACAGTGGGAGTGACATGTTTTTGCTGAGAAAAACCTATAAATATGATCATGTACGGATTTACATCGGTCTTCTCCATTAGTAATTCCACGTCTGTCCAAACACTAACTCTGGCTCTTGTATAAGTCTGAGAAGAGCTTACCTTCCTCCCCTTTTTTCAGGAAATTGCCAAAGAGTTTCTAAAAGCAGTCTTTCTGTCTTGTTGCTTTGAGATTTAATCCTCTCTAACACACAAACAGATTTCTGTATTTCCCTGAACACCCGCTGGGTAGTCGTGACAACCTCAGAGGCCTCACAAAGCCGAGCATGTGTGTGACCTGTCCAGTTCTGTCCAACTAGAGGGAGGTTTTATTAATCTCAGTTGGCGCACTGCCTTTGTGTGCAGGGGTCACCTGCCTGACCACAGGAGACACAGATGCCCACCACAATGCTAATCCACTCCCTCGCCTGACTTCCATATTGGCCGGAGTCAAGGGGGCAGGCTTCCAGCATGACGGCTCTAATTGGCTTCCTTAAGGCCACCAATGGAGACATCCATTTGGTAGCGGTGGCTTGGGGCAGGAGGTGCTTGTGAATTTGTGGGTGAACACACAGGATTATGGGATAAAAAATGGCCCAAGAGCTGAAGACTAGAAGAACAACGATGAGCTTCGCAGCTGATTGAGTATACACAGAGATTTTGAGCATCTAGCTCAGAGAATTAGTTTTGGTCTGTAGCCCTTTGGATTTTAGTCTTTATTGACGTCAATGGATTTTTTTTTCTTTTTTTTTGGGATGCAGTGTCTTGTCTATTAGTTGATTCTAACACACATACACACAGTAGTAATGGAGCAATGCATCTCCAGTGACATCCACACCTTGAATCCATAGCCAAGCCAATTCCATATTTGAGTTTTCCATGGAATTGGGTTAAGAGAGCTCAAGATTGTCATTTACCATAAAGCCCCTATTTGCCAGTGGTGCCATTAAATCATTCAAGTCTATTATCTAGAAAACAATGTAGTTTACCAGCATTAATTCCTCCAAACTTATAAATAATGGATGGAGGTCAGAGTGTACAGGGAGTATTACATGAGGGCTACTGGTAATGCCAACCTAATGACTTCACTTATGTGAGTTTAATATTTGGAAGACTTTGCGAATCTTGGCAGACTAAACAGAAAATTTTGGAAGTGGTACCGGTGATGGCTCTAAAGTTGTTGTAAGGATGAAGAATAGAGGAATGTCTGTGCTGCTGCTCTTTTTCTTTCTCCCTCTCCTCGTACTGATAAGAGGGGCCACATTCCAAGATTTGACCCCACCTAAGACTGTCCAGCACTGGAATATCAATGGAACACACACACACACACACACACTCACACACCTACACACACACACGTTCATTTTTTGTGAATTGTGGGGACATTCCATAGGCGTAATGGTTTTTATACTGTACAAACTGTATTTTCTATCCCCCTACACTACCCCTACCCCTAAACCTAAACATCACAGGAAACTGTGCACACTTTTAATTTCTCACAAAATCTCATTCTGAATGATTTATAAGCCTTTTGAAAAGTGGGGACTTGGGTAATGTCCTCATAAGTCACCTCTTTTTGTAATACCTATGTCATACCCATGTCATTATACACATTTGTGTCCTGATATGTCACAAAAACGTGCACACACACACACACACACACACACACACACACACAGCCCCTTTGACACCCACACTAACACACTAATCACAGAGACACAGATAAGAGCAGTTTTCTTTGTCTGTAGTTCACTCTTTGTTCCTCTATCTTTTCATTTTTTTTTTTTGTATTTACCTAATTTTATCATTTAAACTGTTTGCCCAGAAATCATTCCAATATGCTGATGAATATGCTTCTAATATGCTCAAAAAACATTTCTGATTATCGTCAATGTTGAAAATAGTTGTGCTGCTTATTTGTGGAAACCGTGATACTTTTTTTTAACAGGATTCATTGAATAGAAAGTTCAAAACAGCATTTATTTGAAATAGATTTTTTTTTTGTAACAAATGTAAAAGTCTTTACTGTCGCTTTTTATCAATTTAAAATGTCCTTGCTGAATAAAACATTCAAAATTCAAAATACTTTTATTATTTTTATTTTTTTCTTGGAAAAACAAGATCTTATAAAAAAGTAATGTAAAGAGATTTACAAAATAATTAAAGAATTTTACATTGCATAAATTGGAATTGTGACCACCATAAATGTTTGTCTGAGGTATTTGCTGGGTGTGAGAGGTCTTGTGTTCGACATCAACACGTGTGGACAGTTTTTGATAAGACTACAGATGTACTGCCTCACCTCTGCTAACTGGACAGGGTCTAAACTGTTTGGCGGCTGACCGATGACATCGTTATCACCGCACGACAAGCTTTCTGTCAGGTCTTAGTGTGATTGAATGAAACAGACAGATTCCAGGTT
>RJVU01018281.1:6322703-6343548 GCA_003731715.1 Anabarilius grahami
CACACACACACACACACACACACACACACACACACACACACACACACACACACACACACACACACACACACACACACACACACACACACACTTTTCACTTTTCACTTCCTTACAAAGTGTTCAACTTTCTGGACTTTTGAAGAGAGCTACATACAAATAAAACAAATTATTTATTATTATAATCAACACAGAGATACTGAATTACTAAACCATGCACTGACAGCTAAGGTCACTATCACTGTCTCACAACTAGGTATGCATGTCCTTTGCAAACTGTATAAATCAAACCAGCTATCTGGTTCTGGGACATACCACATGGAGCCCAGTGGGTCATTTATCTGTCTGTTTCTGTGAAGTCAACCAATAGTCTCTTACTATCAAGTGCTCCAATACCATCTATTCTACCATCTAGTCTGCTCATGTCCTATTGGTTAGTTCGGATAAACACTCACTCCCTTCACTTAAAGTCCCACCCACTGGACAGATTTTTTTATGTTTTTGAAAGAAGGATCTTATGCTCACCAGCCTACATTTATTTAGTTAAAAATACAATAAAAACAGTAATATTGTGAAATGTTCTGACAAATTAAAATAAATGTTTTCCATTTAAATATAGCTATTTTGAGATGTAATTTATTCCTGTGATGTTAAAGCTGAATTTTCAGCAGCCATTATTTCATGCTGCGTTCACACCATAATTACCATAAATAAAGCTCTGTATGCTATGGAATTGCTCTCACGATACTTAAACTGAAATAGAAATCTTTCGTAACATTATAAATGTCTTTACTGTCACTTTCGATGAATTAAGTGTGTCCTTGCTGAATAAAAATATTAATCTTTTCATTAAAAAATGTACTGACCCCAAAACTTTTAACAGATATATGAGTGTATCAACCATTGAATAAAGCAAAGTGATCCACAGTAGTGCAGTGTGTCAAACAAGCTGCCATTGACCTGGAGGGGGCCTGACTCAGAGCAGAAGGGGAAAGATAAGATTATGGGGAGTAATTCCAAAGTTCACACCAGACAAAGTGTGTCTTAGGCTGTAAGTGCAGTAGGTGCTTAATAGGATTTTACTGTACGACCGGCCACCGAGTATCAACTTCATTTGATAGATGTGCATTAGATTAGCAGTATAACGTGGAAGCAGATAAATGGAACATATCAAAGCATTTGATACAATAACTACCAACAGTAACGACTAACAACAATAAAATAATAATCAGATATTGTTTTAAGAAGGAGACGGGGCAGAACGTTTTCAGCGGAACCATGTACCCTGGTTGGAAATCACTTGCTTAATGGTGAGGAACATGGGATGCTAAATTATGGTCACAAAAGCAAAGCAAAATCTTCAATGAACAGATGTAGTTGTTCTAGTCATGTGCAGTGCTCAACAATCACAACAAGAAGTTAAAATAGCCTTCTATTTCTGTACAACTAGCAGGAAATCATGGTCTTAGGTCAGTCCCTAGTGGTCAGGTGTGCTCTTTACAACTGACCACTTACAGGGCTGGTTCATGTACGTAATATACCATCTGGCAAACTACAGAATTATTTAATTAATTAAGACTTATCATATAAAAATATGTATACAGCTCAATCTTTTTTTTTTAATAAAATTAAATAATATTTTTTAACAACAATAACAAATCATGTTAACAGCTTTATAATATTCTTGAAAGTATTTAAAAAACATTTAGTTACTAATATGAAGAAAGTGCTTTAAAGAAATTTGAGTCAATGAAGCAGAATAATATAAAATGCAGTTTTATCAATACGATGGATCATTTAACTGTAATGTATTTTCAGTTACTAACAGAGGTTTAGTCATGATTAAAATTTTGAATATTTGTAGGCTACTTCAGTTGTGAAACAATTATTCAAATATTTTTTATTAGGCTGACCAATATTACCATATTACAGTTGAAATGAAAAAGAAAGAGAAGGAGTAATATGACTAATATGAATCTCAGAAACCATTTGAAGCTTTCTTCACTTTAGGGCCCCCTCTTGAGGTCATTGTTTGCAAGAACATGGGAAGAACAATACCCGTCTAAAGAGAATGTATCAAATGGGAAATATTTGGAATAATAAATAGGAAATAATATTAAAAGTCAAGATGAACAAATTTGGCAATGGTTAGCTCTCAGCACCCTCATAATGAATCAATATTACCTCATATATACCCTTGTTTCGAGACCATCCGAGTGACAATCCTGTTACGACATACTCTTCCTGGACAGCCTGAGATGGAAATAAACACTTTGCTCATGTTTATTTAAGCACTTGGCGGTGTTTGCTAAAGGCAAAAAAGAGAAAGGAAAAGAGGCAAATATCCTTTCCCCCCAGTTTTTGTTTCTTTCATTCTCCTTCACTCCTCCCAGTAGTAATGTGTGCCAGAAAGTCTTGGTAAATATCCCATCTAAGCATTTTTGTACCAATAGCTTGTGACTCGGTTCTTTTCTCTCTCCCTGTGGCTTTTCAGTATGTGGTCCCCATGCAGTTTATTTGATGCTGACTTTCTCCTGCAAGTGACAGACTCAAAACCCATAGAGACCATACAAAGCCATTCACAACCTCTCAACAGGATAATTCATTTCAGCAAGCAAAGACACCAACTGCTAATACTAAAGGAAATGCACTAGTCGTCATTCACAAGGGTGTGGTGCACAAACCAGAACTGCACTAACCAGCTTCATGATGCACTTCAGTAATAATGGGCAAAAGTGCCAAAACACCATTTTGGTATGCTGTGATTTAGCTACATCAAGAACACAGGTGTTTCTGAGCCAAATTTCATGAAGTTTCAGCCATAATGAGGGGATGTGTCTGCCATATGGCTAAACACATTGGATTTTGCATAATGAAAAAGGAAAATAAAATATTCAGACAAGCAAATGAACTGTTTTCATATCATCATGAATGAGCTAGTTAATGTTAAGATAATCAAAACGAGTAAACAAAGCACATACTCTCAGCATTAAATAACCACAAAGCAAAAGAATTGGAGAAAACAACTGATCATATTTTAAAGGCAAAATCCAGGCGTATTCAAGAGGAGCACTTATTTATTTATTTGTTGAGTTACGACACATCTTGGGGCCATCAATCACAATGTGCTGTGCACTCACTAACAGAACACAGAGATTTCTGCAGACTTGGTATGTAGACTTGGGCCTGCTATTATAGTCACAACGTGTGATGTAAATCTGTTTAATATAGAAAAAAGTAAAAGGGAAAAGACAAAAAAAGAGCAAAACCTCAGGTGACGTTACTTAGAAGCCAAAAGTTCATGGATGTGATATATTTTTAAAATTTAACATCATATAAAAGATGATGTGCTTCACAAAAGAAGAAGAGGAAGAAGAAAATATTATGGCATTTTTGGTGTATAACAGAGAATATCATTTTAGAAAACAATTTAGTTAGTTGGTAATTAATTTCAACAGGCCCAAGAATAACCTGTTTGGGAAATGAAATCCTGTCCTGTGATGTGATGTGAAAATCAACAGAAATAATAAATATATGTATTTATGATAGCCTAATTATTACACTTATGTTAAATATGAGTGTTTATAATTATTATTGTAAATGAATAATTAACATGAGCACAGTTAATATAGACTGTCTCTAAAGTGTCGGAAATTAACTTTTCCAATAATTGTCACAATGGATTTGATTTTCGGGACATTTTTATGTTGATGAGGAGCACTGTAAAAAAAAAAAAAAAAATCATGATTTATCACAAAATTTTTTCTTTTGTCAAATCAACTTCAATAATTAATGTGGTTCAGATAACATAATATTTTGAGTTTCGGTTGATTAAACCAATCGCCTTCACTGTATTAACTCTTTTTTTATTATTATTTTAATGAACTCAAAATTTTAAGGCAACCAGGTAACTTTTTTTCTAAGCATCATTCTACTGTCAACTACTTCCAATTAATCAATTCATAATAAACATATTCGCAATCTGATTATGCTATTATGAACTCATATTTTTTACAAAACGACAACAACCTCTCATACACCAGTCTATGTTCAAGTAATAATATATATATATATATTTAAGTTTTTAGGTAATTTTAGGTAAGAGCACTCATTAGATTGTTAACTAAACAGCCTAAATTACACACACTTAGGATCAGATTCTTCTTCTTCTACTTGGAGGCTAGATGATGTGCTTCTCTTACACATCTCCTCATGTGCAAGTATCTGCTACGGATGGCAAAGCCCTCCTGCTTGTTTTTCAACGATTAGCTGTTCATCAGAATTACCAGCTCAAATCCAGCAGTTTCACTTCCCGCATTAAAGGGGATGAATATTGATCTGCTAAAGAGGATTTATTTATTTTCATGCTCTATCCAAAGATCAACTGCTACCAGCTTTCGGGGGATCTGCGCGGCTCTTGCGCGGTAAAGCTACTGCACACATGACTTTGGACTTGACATTTGGGTGCTGGAAGGAAACCAAACAGTAAATTCACTGCAATAATCCCAGATAAATGGACTGATCACTGCAGAAGCTTAGATAGTTAAGTGGCCTACACTTAAGTCCAGAGACGATGAGAAAAGACTCGACGCAGAGCGATGGGGAGGAAATTCGTGTGATTCGGGAAGCTGCGCAACGGATGCTGTGCTTTAATAGCCTATAAGTTCAAATCAGCCGGTGCTTTACTGACACCTGTCCGTTAAGCTGGAACTAAGTGAATATTAAGAATTATTTCACAGAGCAACATGTGATTAAACACAGAAAAGATCAATTTTAAGCCTATAAAAACAGACAATTTATGAAAAAAAAGTATATACAGTTTTTCTAAATGTAAGCTATCTAAGGGACTATCTATCTATCTATCTATCTATCTATCTATCTATCTATCTATCTATCTATCTATCTATCTATCTATCTATCTATCTATCTATCTATCTATCTATCCAATGATTTATTTATTTTAACAAAATATGGCATATTTGCAGACTACCGCACTTGTTAATCTGGTCACAAATTTAATGTGGCAATTACGCGGTACTTCCTGCGCGACATGTGTTTTGTTATGTGCTTAATTAATTATGATGTTCTGGAGAGCACTTCTGTCCGATGTTTCCTCAAATAATTAAAGCTGCTAGGTTAGCGTGTGATCATTTCTCCAGCAGAGGGCACATTACGCCTTCTGAAAACGGTCTCGCACAGCTATACCCTGCGTATTTTCATCTTAGAATAGAGTTGATCAAAAATCAGCCTATTTGACTGTCTGTAATTCACAGTCTGATACCAAGTGATCAGGTACTTTGACAAATGTAATATTGTTCGGAGTAAACCAAGAATTGAACTAACGTTATGCACTGAAGGATAACAAGAGGTTTATGATTTTATAGGTAATGCAACCTTGGTGTAATTTTTTTAGGGTACAAGCCTATATGTCATTTTTACACTCCTTATGATTTACAGAATGTTCACAAAGATATTTTTTGCAAATGTAATATTTTATTATCTAAGTGCACATTGAAAAATATGACAACAAATAGCTACACACTCAGCATTTTGAGCTGATATAAACCTGACAACTTAAGTTTATATTTAGATGTGCATTTAAAAACCTGAAATATTGTGACATTCTTGGTTAGACAAATCTGAAATATTTTAAATGTTAATTTATTACATATATACATTTATTCAAATACATTTACAAAATAGATTTTTAAACTAAAGGTTTTCAAACTGTTGTTGTTCAGTTTAAATATATAGTTCTCATTAAAATATAAAAAGTGTAATAAAAAATAATAAAAACTGAATTTTTTAATGGTCCACTCTAGAATTTTGCAATACAAAATATCTCCGTTCACAGAACCTTAACTATATTTCTGGGAACAGATATTTTGAGAACTGAATTATTTTCATCCTGAAACATCTTGGCTCACTGTCCTACAATAAATCTTAATATTGTGTGCCACTGCACTCTGTCTGAAAGCCAGAAATGTGTCAGTGGCTGTTTTAGAGTATAAGCATGACCTGGAAAAGGCTTTGGCTATTCCCTATTTATGTCTCCCTGCAGCCAGAGCTACCAATTTTAACAAATAATTTAGACAGAAGCCATCAAGCTGGCTTGTGAATAACAACAATCATTGCAAACTATACCAGAAGAACTGCAAAATACATTCTCAGAATCAATTAATAAAAGCATCTAAAGGAGAGTCGAAACTAATGTTTACAAATGGCTATGAGGAAGGGGGTGGTCTTGCCGTCTAGGCAAACAATGACACAACATTCCAACTCTTGAAACAATGAACTGCTCAAATCTCACCCACACCCTAAAGCTGGGCTTGCCAAGTGTCTGCAAGTCCATTAGAGGTAATTACGGACAATCAGACAGGTAAGCTGTAGACAATATCAGCTTAAGGGTACCTAAAGCCACCAATGCACAAATACAAAGATACTAGGGAAAAGGCCGTCTGAACGACATTTGCATCTACTCAAGCTCACTTGCTCCTTTTTCCAAAGAGTTGGCTATACATTCATTAAACCTTTTGATCATTTCAGTCCGAATCAGTGTATTCTTTTGTGGATTTTTTATTGCATAAAATCCTGATCCACATCAGCGAGTGAGTTCCCCATGCATATTAATGACCACAGCTCCTGTATTTTGTAGACCCACACACTATGTGCCAGGGATTCACCAAAACAACTAAAGCGTGTGCTTTTGAATCCTTTGGCAGGCAGGCACTTAAAAGAAGGAAGTAATATTTTTCACTAAAAGCCAAGCACAGCGCCAGCTTGCCACACCACATGTTAGGTGAAATAAATTACCCCTCAGACTACGTGAAACCACTCACTCATGACTGACATTTGCCCCTGGCCAATACTGGCTACAGAAATAGAGCTATAGAGTATTTGAGTGTGACAGTGGAACAGAGCAATTCACAGGTATATGAGATAGAGGACGTTATAATGCGGCTTAAACTGACCTAGACTAATCCGCACCAATCCACCTCAATATGTATGGCTCAGTTTCCTTTGCTCGCACCATTCATTTGATTTCAGAGCGAGTAGCAAGGAGATATATTACAGTGAAATTGGTTTGACATGACATAGAATGTTAAAATGGCTTTGAATGTTTTTTTTTGTTTTGTTTTTTCAGGAGGATTTATTAGCAAAAGAGTAAACCATATAGATAGATAGATAGATAGATAGATAGATATATTATATGTACAGTTCTGTCTACATACTGTACACCTTGCAGAATCTGCAAAATGTTAATAATTTTAACAAAATAAGAGGGAACAGAACATATTCATGAACCAAACTTAAACTAAATCAACAACTAGTAAAAACTTGTATCCTCCTAACCAAACTACAATAGCATAATTTCTTTTAACAAGATTTCTTTACCATCAGTCGATAAAGTTAAATAAAGGCCTCCTTTCCTAAAGTACAGAACAGATTTGCAACCATGCATGTTATGTCAGCTTCCCACACCAGGAAAAATACAACCTTTACTAGGAGACAGTCTAAATAACGGCTGATGAAAGATTAATGAAAAGGTTTTGGTCTTGACGTGAAGGGTAGATCTGCCCACACAGCAAAAAAATGTATGATGTCAGGGAAGCTGCAAAGTTTTTTAAGTGTGGCATATATATGTAGTATCACACACTCACACATACACATGCACATACAAAATCCATCCATATATACAGCTCAGAATAATAATGAAAAAAAAAAATGAAATGAATTACATTAAATGTAACGGAAAACGCATAGGACATCTTGATTTAACGCCGCACTCAAATCAAAACAAATTAAAAATATACATATACATTTCTTTAGACTTTCTGAGCCCTAATTAGCAAACTAAAGATTCCTCCAAAGGCTTGGTTCTCATTCTCCAGTAAGCTTTCAGTTCCTACAAGTAATTGTCTGAGAAAATAATTACTGTGAGGGCTAGTGCTTTTAGAGACAGGGTGACGCCCAAACCTGCCTTGTACACGCCTCAGTCGTGTAATGAGAGAGAGAGAAGAAGAAGAATGAGTCTGTATTAGTGTGTGTACGTATGTGGAGTTTGGCAAGCTGATTGGGAAGGCATTTGAAACAATAGGCCTCCCTGGTGGTTTAAGAGTATATCCGTGGATTTGAAGGCTCAGGAGTCTTTAAAGTTGTACGGCAAAGCCATAAAGCTCACCACACCCGAGAGAGAAGAACTACCCTGCCGTCTTTTCTCTTTCCATGCATACACACTCACAGTCATATGTATGCAACCTAAATCGCACCTTTTCAGCTAGTTATATTTCAACATATCCAAATCCAGGCAAAAACATAATTATATTCTATTATAATCGTATTGTTTATTTTATTTATCATGCTATTTGATTTTTCTTTTATACCGTGGGCTATAATGAAATCTGTTGACCTATACGGTCTTAACTTTATCATAATGCATTTGATTGCATTTCGTAACAATGATCTCCAAGTAAGACAAAAGAGGATTCTCATGCATTTGCTAATTTAGGTGTGTAAGTGTATGCATAAGACTGTACGGGATATCTGCAATTGATTAAAGCAGTGCGAAATGTGTATACTGGGGCTGATTTTCGAACCCAAGCCTGCCATTTGTAAGTCGGCCACAGCAAACAGACATCAGGAATGGCGAATTATCCTATCTCTCCTCACTGCCAAGGTGCTGGAACGCATCTGAATAAGCAGCACTGACACCGCAGCCTAAGAAAACATCTGCTGGCACATGTAAAACTGGACACACCACTGAGTGTTTTCTATTATCACGTCACATAATCTGACATATCCAGAGACCGTCTCTCTATGCGTCTCACTCCCTCTCTCCCACTCTCATCTGTAGTCTACTTTTGTCAACATGCTTTCAATTTCTTTTCAATTCCATCTTTTGAAATAGCCTATGCACTTAGCCACAGGGATTTTAGGTTTCGTGCTAAATCTGACAAATAATGTCTCCATAGTGCAATATTCCACAGACGATATGCAGAGACGTACACGGTGATAACTCAGGAGAGTTTGTACAAGCATAATGAATTTATGAGAGGAGCTTGTTTTATGTGCAGTTTCGCTTAGCCGGCCGCTATCGGAGTTTGAAAGAGTTCGCCGTGTAGGAGAACCGAATTGGTTATACAGTGGGACTGATAACTTAGAATGATGTGCCTTTGTGTCTGTGAGATTCTACAGACTACGGTAGTACAATATTTGTTGAGAAGGAAACAACACTTTTCTTTTTTTTTAAATTTTGCAAGACTCTTTCCCTTTTGAGCTAGATGGGAAACCAGAGTCTTTAATGTGAGCAGAGAGGCAGATGGAAGGAGCCAGAAAAACACACCGCCACGGGTCGACAGGGGCGGATAGGACTCCATGGTAACACAGTTGTCACAGGGCTCTTCCGAGGGTCACGCACTTCATCATGGCTACAGATGTGCGTACACGCACGTTATAAGTCCCATCTCCCTCCTGTCGACCTCCTCAATCCACTACGAGCTTAGTTTCATTTGCATCCGGGCTGGTCAGGGTAGAGAGAGTTGGTTTAAAGGAGGCTATTTGTTGTGCTCTCGGTTAATACCACACAGAGCTTTAAATACCCATATCAAATCTTTGCGGCTCAACAGATTCAGTTTTGCAAACCTGTATCGAACAGAGGTTCAATCCAGCAGCTTAGAAGAGTACACTCCTTTAAGTTCTGTGATAAGGTAAAACCAATCGCTGGATTAGAGACTGTCTCAGAATGAGTGAGTGTGTGTATGTGTGTGCCTCTGTGTATAAGGCATTATTCCTTTTGTGGTGCTTGTAACGGATCATTTTGCAAATTGATTTAATGTCTAGCTTTATGACTTATGTACTTTAAGGAAATCTGAATGTGTTGCATTCTTCTCAATGTGATGCATACCAACTGAAAATGAATGGCTGACGTGAGAATCAATGACGGGGAGTGAGGGAAAAAAGGAAAAAGGCACACTGCCTTAAAAAGTGGGTATTGGTCTGCCAGTCCTTGAGACGTAGGAATTAATTTCAGTGTGTTTTTGAAGTTGGAGATGGTCAAAATGTTTATTCTGATGGAAGCATTAGACAACAGACCACAACACGAGTCCCACAAGGGTAGCTTTACATGCCATATGGCTGGCTAAAAACCGCAGAAAAGGAGGATTTCATTCATCCGAGGCAAGAATGCCTTGTGGTCCTCAAGCAGCGTTCCAGAGCCAGAGCTTTCCTCTGAGCAGTGGGAGGTTTTGACAAAGGAGGAGTGGATATCAAAAGTCTTGACAGGTCCATAAATAAACGTTCAGCTTGAATCAGCTTTGAAATATCGCAGTATTCCGATTATGTTATTGCAGAATTAAACCTATTCAACCGCAGCACAGTGTGGGACTGCGGTAGTCTGACTGAGCCGCTCTATCCTCGTCTCTCGCAATGCGTCTTCCTGTCCGCTCTCGGGCCGGCTTGTTGGCAATGACGAGACACTGTGGGGGAAAAAAGCTTGGTGAAAACTCAAGGAGGAGCCATGTGGTTTAAGACTAGCACAGTATCACGTGGTTGCCATGATGTTTGTCTCAAAGAAATAATCATGTGACCCAGAAAAACATGATGCAAAAGAGCAGCAATTTATGCTTCACCTTTCAAGTCCGAGTTTGATCCGGTTCTCATCGTCATAAGGTTCTCATTATTGCAGAGGTAACCAGTCATTGTGGCAGGTGACGGTTCAGCATCCTTTAATAAGGTCTTGTGACTAGTTCAGGCATCAATATTGCTTTGAAGTACGAGGCTGCAGCAATGCGGTGGTGGAGATCAGAGGCGAGGCCAGTGGCAGCTCCAGCAGCACGAAGGAGACCTTACGTCAGCTCCTGCATCGACATCCAGCTCGGCTTTGATATGCTTATCCGGCGCAATTCCCGATAGTGCGGCCGCATCCCAAGGTGACCCTCCCTGGCTAGGATTCCTCCCATGCCTGCTGCAGTCTGTAGTCACATTCATATCCTTCAATCCTCTCTGCTTCCAAGAGCTTTTATTCTGGCTTATTGATCTCTAAAAGACCCTTAATGTAAGCCTCCATTTTCCACAAAGGCCCTCATCATAATCCCCGTTTGGAAAATGAACAGTGCAATTATTCATGTGATTCGGGACAGAAGCTGAACTAAGGCTTCTTGTATTTGAGACATCATGTGAGATGCTTTCGCACTAAATATTTGGGTGCTCAACCGAGGCCGGGATTGAACCGAACACAACAAATATCTTTAGCACTGTGCAAAATGATTGCCCAAATGTGACTGTCACAACTTATATGACTAATGCAAACTTTGCGAACATTTACAAGAAAAGTGCTCACAGGTGAAGTCCATTTTAAGTTCTACTTTAAATCATCTGACACACAGGTACAGAATACATGATTTACATATGATCAAAAAATGTAACAACAAAAATTCTTTCATCATTTGCTCACCCTTATGTTGTTTCAAACCGGTATGATTTGCAGACTTAAGAGTCCCAACCTATAAAGCCACTCAACCTCAAACTATCTCTCTTTCAACAGCTGCAGAGTTTGTGAGACAGGATAAACACACTCTGAATTTTCATTTTTGATTGCGTCGTTGAGTGGCGCCAATCTTTTTACATAAAAAAAAATTCTTCTGTTAAATGCGTTTTGCTTGACTGGAATCACATGACCTTGGCGTGATCGTTTTCACTGTTGAGCTCCCAACAGTATATACCACAGAGCTTCATATCTCCCAGTGAAAACGATCACGCCAAGGTCATGTGATTCCAGTCAAGCAAAACACATTTTAGAGAAGAATTTTTTTTAATGTAAAAAGATTGGCGCTAACTCATAGCAAGTGGCAATGACTGATTACAGACCAAATAAATATCAATTAAAGCGCAGTCATGGAGTCTCGCCACCAGACACCATAATAAATTATAAAACAGTTTAATATAGTAAGTCTTTTTTCTGGTTATCTTAAGTTCATGCATTAGTAACTTCATTTCTGGAGTTCATATGACCATCTCCGTGCAGCTTATAGGCGAAACAGTCTTCAATCATAACTATTTTGCTAAATACATGAAGAAATCTGAGCTTGTGATACCATCAGAAATGTTGAAAGCCTAAAAACCAAAGGAGACTTGAGAGAAGGAGGACAGACTTAATAATTTAAAAAAGCTGCCATGACAAGATTTGTCAAGACAAATCCAGGCTTGTTTTGTACTTTTAGTGCCATGGCAAAGAACAATGGGTTTTAAAACGACATTAGTTCAGTGTAGGGGGAAAACAGACCTCCCTCAAACTAAATGCATATGGCCTATTGACCAAGCGGCTTTTGGACTTTCGCTAAAAAGCTGTCTTACTCACTGGGTGCCATTAGATGGGTGAGTACTTAATCCATGGATTACCTAAGATAGCATCTCCAGCACTCTGCTCCTGAACTGAAAGCCAAGATTACTGACCACACGTCAGGTCAGTCTTGTGAGTGTACTTTAATCTTTTATGCTGCACACACCCTTTCTCGTACATAATGGCTAGAGGAAGCATATGTACCAGACTAATGTGTGATGTTCAGTTTTGGTTTCCTCTTTCTATGCCTGTTCAAGTTCATCCACTGACCGAACATAGGTGACTGAAAACTTAACTGCTATATTTTGCTATAATTGCTATACATCTTTACTATAATTGCTATACATCTTTACTAATTGCTATACATCTTTGCTATCCATCTTATTCCTACGCCCCATGAGGCTTTGCGCGAATTATGGGTGAAACTTCCGTTAAGCTGTAGCCTAAACAATCAGTGAAAGGCTCTCTATGAATGCAATAATAAGTTTTTTTGTTTTTGTTTTGTTTTTAACTGAGTACATTGAGATGACATTATTCTACTCACCCTTCAACCATCGAACATTAAAACATATTTCCGTCATTTTGACAGACAGCCTAATAAATTGTCTTTACCTGTGAAAACAAACCTGGAAAGAGACGTGAGGATTTGAGGAGAAAAAGAGATTCTTTGTTCATTCCAGTGAATTATTAATGGGATATATCGTAAATTAAATCGGGAGAACCACAAATGTGCAGTATATGTTGTCCTTTTTCATACTATTACAGTGGAATGCAAAGGGAAAAAAGAAAATAATCACGAGGAAAACAATGCAGCGACTGAAAAGAGCTCTTGCCATATATATTCTTGTTATAACATGTCAAGTTAAAATACTGTCTGAAAATATAACATAAAGGAAAATTGACAGCTCATTCAGTCAAACTGACGGATAAGCTTTATTTGTAGGGCAACCTTATGATTTGAAATTACTCTTTTCAGTCTTTTTGAATGGAAGTTCCCAAACCGGAAGTGCCTCCCATAATTCAAAACACAGTAGGCTTGTCAGGAATAAGGTGGATAATTGCTATACAATTGCTATTACATCAGTCATTTGTACTGCTGATGAAATATAACAGTGGTTCTCACACCAAGCACCAAGTCTGGTCGGATCAGATTTGTCATATATAAACAATTTTTTTTTTTATTAAAAACATTTTTAGTATTGTAAATTTCCATTGTTAAAGAAAGAATACAAAATATCTGTGTACATATATAAATAAATATAAAATGTATTTTAAAAAGAATAGAAAAATATCACAAAATACCTGTGGAGAAAAATAATAGTCTATAAAAATCTAGGTTACACTTTATTTTAAGGTGATATACTTACATTGTAATTACTCAAATAATTACTGAGTAATATTAATTAACTACATGTACTTACTATAGACTTACAGTTAGGGTTAGTTACTTGTAGTTATGCAATTTACTCTTATTACTATAGTAAGTACATGCTATAACCTTAAAATAAAGTATTACCAAAATCTATAATAATTTGATATAAAAATTGATTTTATAAAGGTTAATATTGCATGCTGCATCTATGAAAAACATTACAAGCATCAAATAGGTGACTGTTGACTATCCAGTTCAGGGATAATATTTACGGAATACTCATTGATTTGTGAGGCGGGCCAGTCCGGTGTGTGCCACAGATGTTGACATGTGGCAGCATGAGGGCGAAACAGTGAATGCTGTCTGGCTGTATGTTGAGGGACAGACACCTGCACAGGAGCACAGAGCTAAACATTTACAATTTACTTCTGACAAACACAGTGGCCCATCTGTCACACAGCTGCCCAAAAGAGGGCAGGCAAAGGGAGCCATCATCAGGACCAGAGCACTCATAGTTTGATTTATAGAACATTTGCACACTTAAATCATTATCTAAAATTATTACTATAGGCTATGCTTTTCAAAAAAATATAATGCTATTATTTTTGCATTACTTCTACAATTAAACTGTTTGTAAATCATGAATGCATTATCAAGTGTTGTCAAATCTGTAGTGTAGTTCAAAAAAATACACAAAATTTCTTTGTGTAATTTTGATGTCTAGAAATGCCTGGGCTAAAAATAAAAGAAAGTCATACAATAATACATTATACAAAAACTAGATGACTGCTGTTTTCTGTACAGTATGTATGTATGTATATGGGGGTCATCTTCTCAAGTATACTATGAATGAATACAACAAAATGTGAACATTAATGTGTGACAGACTGTATCAGCAGTTCCTTGTGGAGAAGAGATAATGGGGTTGTGCCAATCCAGTAGTATGGCGGTTGGGTAGGTGCTCACATCCTGCGCAGAGCCGCGACACGAATCAATCACTGAGGCTCAATTTTACAGTCATCGTCCATCTAATGCCTAAACATAAGCTTGCTGATAGTGACGGCGGGAAGGGAGGAGGGCATCTCGATTATGAGCATACATGCTCTTCCGTAGGAAGACAATAATATTGGCATTAAACACCTTTGAGAGGTGGGAAGATGCCAGTGGCGTTTTTTTAATATATCTTAAATTATGTCATGAAAAACACTGGGACATCACACAAAAGCCACACTCAGTGTATAATGCTCTCTCATAAAGCTGCCGAGCTCTCCAACAATATTGACACAAGGTGCAGGCAAGCAAATGTCAGCCGCTATAACATATGAAATACTTAACGTAACCAATTTTCAGCTGTCAATCAGGCCGGGGTTATAATGACGGACGGGGCAGAAATCGATACAGCACAATTGAATTGCAGCACACAGACATGTTTCGTTCTGTGCTATAAAAGACTGTCAAATGTCACAGCCCCCAGCTCGGTGGCAGGATGAGACTGATTTATCTGTCTCAGCTGCTTAAGGGCATTAGCACGCGGGCTAGCGCCACGACCAGAAGAGAAGGCACTTCTGACGAGAATGACATGCAGAGGCCAGTGAGATGGCATGGATATTGAGGTCTAATGAGGAGTGAGAATCATGCAGATTTACTGCCAGTTCTGCTCCCCTGATGAGGGCCTGATTTGTGTTTGTGAATAATAGCCTCTTTATGCACACTATTTCTTTTCAAACCATGTTTCCAGAGATCATGGAGACATCTGGGCTTACAAAAACCTCCCTATTTGCCCTGTGTGAGACTTCCACTAACAACGTTTCGGCAAGCTACTGTAACTCCTGAATGCGTCTTTAAGTCTTTGACTGTCACCTCATTTACAATACCTAGCCCTCGTCCGCACTTAATCAATTAGGCTCCTGCAGTTCAGACAGAGGCTAGTGAGGAAACAATCCCAGAAGTTCACTTCAAAAGAAGGAGGCTCTTTTGAAGAACACAGACTCATTTTTGAACCAGGGACTGTTCTGAGATCTTCAGACGCTGATAGAAGTGGTTTTTGGATGATGTCCAAAGACGAGCATCTCACCAATATCGGATAACAAGGATAGTTTTTGCTCTGTAAATGTGATAATTACCCGTTCAAAAACTAAACATGACAGAAGAGGGTGAAGGGTCAGTAGTTAAAGTTGTGAATTTAATTTGTTTAATATTCAGAAAATAAATAAAGCCTTACAAATTTGAGGGTTGAAATGAAGGGTGTCTAAGTCAACTTTGGGCACTTTCCCAGGGGTTGATGTATAAAAGATTCTCAAAATATTTTTCTTTTTGCTATTATTTTAGCTACTTTTCAAATTTTATTTTATTTAGAGAAACTCAGAAAATGTAACACTATTATAAACTAAACAGAAAATGATTTAATCATATACTGTTTCAATATTTATTTTCTTAAATTAAGATAAATAAATCACAAAATTGTTCTGTGTCATTTCCAAACAAGCTGGAATTTTGTCAAATTATGCAAAATGTTTGTGTGTTTAAAAAAACATTATTTGTGTGTACTTAGGATTGATAAAATGGTCGCTATGATATTAGACTCTTTTTAAAAAAAAGGAGTCTGCCATTGTATTTCTAAAATGTTCAAAATGTAATTCCATCCATCAGTTTCTTTTACACCACTACAAAAAACAATACATCATTTGAGATTTGATGAAAATGACACTGTGGTGGAAATGTTAATGAAAATGACAGAATTGTCCTGTGGTGTATGAAGTGTTTATTTAATGTTTTTTACACTTTATTGGTGTGTCTGTAGATTTAGATTCTAATACTTTCCGGGCTGTAATCTAAAGCATTTCCCAAAAGACTTTATGTCAACAGAATAAAACAAGAATTTTGAACCTGGCTATGGTATCCAATGTTTAGATTTATGTTCTGGAAATTCATGTAAATTAGTGCATATTTAATTACATAATGTTTCATTTGCCTATTTAAACATTTCATAAAACTTGTAATACAAAACAAATGCCTTTATGTACTGTGATGAATCAATCAGGAAAGCATGGTTATATGTAGAATAGGGTTTATTACTCGATTCACCAGTGGTGTCTTGCATTCACAAAGTTTACTTGTCAAAAGTGCCCATAGTTGAAGAAACAACCTTAAAGGGGACCTATATGCCCCTTTTTTCAACATGTAATTTAAGTCTCATGTGTCCCCAGAATGTGTCTGTGAAGTTTCAGCTCAAAATACTTCACAGATCATGTATTATACCATGTTGTAAATTGTAAATACATGCTGTTTTTGTGCATGTGTCTTTAAATGCAAATGAGCTGCTGCTCCCCACCCCTTTTCCAGGAAGTGCTTCCTTCAACAGCTCCTGCATGTATCTGATACTTTGTCAAATACAAACAAGACATCTGCTTGGTTTTTATCATCTATATCGTGATCACGCTCATGGACATTGCATTTCTTCTTCATCATGAAAGTTTATTATCTGCATCTGTTTTAAAGCTATATCAGTTTAAACTTCTAATTTATCATTTTCTGAGCGCACACATCTGAAGCACACACAGAAAGCTAGCTGTCAGATGGCACATCTTGTGAGTATTAAACTAACTTCTCTTTCATATCTTATAGTGTTTAAACTGTCAAATACACACAAAGTTCACAAACACAGTCAGTTCTGTCTGTGAACATAAACAGCAGGGACAGAAATCGCATGTGTATATTAGATCCGTGGTTCATTCCCTTCAAAAACCAAACTAATCCACTGCGTCTTCAGCGGCTCAGATGTCGGAAGTAAATGAAGACTATTATGTTCACTCTTACATCAAACAACAAAACACCTCAATTGCTTATATTCGAGACATTCTTGTCCCTACAGCTGCTCTGGCGTCGAGACAATGGCAAACAGTGTACAACTCGCTCAGGGCGGAAACTATGCTGTCCATCAGCAGTCGTGGGCGGGGCCTGTGCAATGTGACATCACATTGTACAGAAAATGAAAAAGGCTTGTTCTATGTTGAGGTTTTATGGGGATAAAAAAAAGGAGTGGGTGGATTTTTATCATTAGGGTGGTTGTGTTCACACACTGCCGACACACATTTATGTTCAAAGATAATTTTGCATAATAGGTCCCCTTTAAATGAAAAGTTAAATAAACGTCTACTGATTGTTGTGGAAAAACCAATGTAAGTCTTGTTACAAGACTCAAGCTCAGTCCTTCTGCAACAGTGATGTATGATGATGTGTATCACAGAGCATTGGATCCTGGGAACTGTAGTTACACAATGCCTGCCAAAAGTATCGTCCTGTCCCTTCTTTATGACTCCACAGCTGTGCTGTAGGTATTGATTACCAGAAGAACCCAATGAGCCTTGGATGCATTTTTTACGAAGTGCGGAATTCTGAACTAGAGCGGCTGGCGCCGCGAGGGATGCGACCGCAGGATGTTTCTGCATCGACATGAAGGTACAATCATAGCTGAACTCATTTCATCCGAACAATGCACACAGTGCCTTCTCATACTGTTCTGAAAACTGTAACTAGATATATTTTAACTGGCTTTCTGAGTAGGTGAAGTACACAGGTTGGAAAGAGCTGCCAAAAGCGACTCCCATGGAATAACTGATAACTCTCAGAGAACATTGTTTGGATTCTGATATCGTTAACGTCAGACAGCGCTGCAGCTGTGCATGGCAAACTCTGTGTTCATAATTTACGATTGCCCTGGCAGAGATGTGCGGATTGTTACCATGGACACATCAAACCCATAAAAACAGGTGGCCAGAGGTTGATGTTGGATAGAAGACAACAGAGGACAGGCTGTGGAACAAGAAAGCATGGACGCAACTTAATCCGGCCTAATCTGGGTGGATAATGGAAGTTTTAAAGAGTAACTTTACTTTGTCAAGTTGTTGAACATAGAATTAAACAATGAAAAACCCTGAAACGTTACTGATGGAGACATTGTATAAGTGCGGAAAAATCAAACACATCCAAAACAAACATTGGCTATAGTGCACACTATACTACTCGTACCATTTTCTGTACTGTACGCTTTGCACACTAGTATGCAAATTTTATGCATGCATGGAATAAAAGCATACAAGAGAGCACACTGAGCAAAACTGTATCCCACAATTCAATGCGTTCAACATGACCTATCATTTCCAGTGCGAAATTAATAGTGGTGTAAAGTATTTAAAGTACATGTAATTAGTCTTTTTGGCTAGTTTGACTGAGTATCAAAGATTATAGCAATGTTTACTCTCTACTTGGCTGCATTTTTTAATATATGTACTCTTTACTTCAATACATTTGTAATGAGTGATGCAATTACACATTACATTTTGCTCTTACTCACCCAAACACTTTATGCAAATTCCAGGGCATTAACAGGTAGTTGCTGAATCACAGGTGTTTCATATATGAAATGAGGACATGGCTGTATACCACTCTAAAAAATAATGTGGTGGCTCAACAAAAAAAAAAAAAACAACAGTTTGCATCAATTTTATGACAACTTTGAGTGAATTTACGTTCAACCAACAAGGTACATTGAATTAAAGGAATTTAATAATTTGTAGCATAAACACAATTTTTTTAGTTGATTACTGAAAAAAATGAAGTTGCTCCAACTACATTTCTTTGTTCTGCTGAACAAAAAGGAAGATATTTGGACGAATGTTTGTAACCAAGCAGATAGACAACAAGACAACTATTTCTTGTTTTACACGGACATGTCTCTTAGGTGTTGAGGACTAGTGCATCTTTGAGCCTACATACAGTACGACTTATGTTGCAAATCAGATACTCAAGTCATATTGGTATTGGTGACTTGAAACTTTTTAATTGAGTCATTTTTGCTGTAAGATATCTCTACTTTTACTTAAGTATGCTTTTCAGGTACTCTTTACACCTCTGAAATAATATCAGCCATGTTGTTTGATCTTTTTCTTGACTTGTTATTTAACATCACGACTGCCAAATGAGGATTTTAAACTAAAAAAATAACTTTTTTTTTATTATTATTATTATTATTAATTTAGAGATGATAACTGGATGCCATGAATGAATGACATCTGTTTCAACTGTTTTTATTATATTTATTATAACATATTGCATGTTTCAGTAAGTACTATTAAATTACAAACATATAGCCAATCTGTTTTCTATGTGAGATCATTTGGCGTTTTTTTACAGGAAGCACTCTGTCTGCTTCTCATGGTGACATGATTCTTCAAGCAGAAACAACCAAAAGTATCTCTGATCTGAACTATGAGAGAGATCTGGGAAAGCTATGCACAGCTCAATATGTACAGTAAGTACTTGATCTCCAACTGTGATCTCCAATTCAAAGGAACTAAATTTACATGTTATGGCTTACATACTGAAAGCTATAAAATATAATGTAATGTCTCATAAGTTAAAAAAGAACTTAAAAGTACATCTTGAAGAGAAAACTTCAATTTCTATTACTAACAATGTGCAGTCAACTTTAGTTATTTTCAGTGAACAGTTCTTGTGCACGTTTGTTGGTTTACAGTTTTCAACACAGAAGGACAGTGCATAAGAAAATAAAACATTTAAAAGTAGTCCTATTGTGATTTCATGCAATATTACTTCAATGTTACCTTTAGCCCCTATCTATTGCTATGAATGCAAGTCGAGGAAGAATTAGGAGTTAAAAATGAAAATAAATGATCATCAAATGAACACATTGTCATATAGCTTTAATGCAAACCGATATATCATTTACAATCTAATTTCAAAGACTGTCAGGCAATTTTTCATGAAGAATGTGGTTGTTTTGAATTGTCTGGCATACATAAAAATTATTAGCCACACAGATGGGAAAAATCTGTTAATCTGTCTGGTCACTGTTCTGCGATCAGGTGAGTTGCCAGTACTGCGCCAACCATTTGCTTTAACTTAAATACATCTGGTTTGAGTGAGCCGCCACAAGCTGCAGTCTAAAAAGGGAGGCACTGGCAACAAATTCTGGACTTGAATTATTTGTTTTTATTTACCACATATGGAATAAGTTATTGTAAAGTTTCTGCCTGGGAAAAAGTAGATCTACAAACACAGGTATATAGGGCACAAAGTTTTCAGATGCTTACTCATGCATATTCACTCAAGTGCTCTCT
>RJVU01018281.1:6356751-6373788 GCA_003731715.1 Anabarilius grahami
AATGCTAGAAAAAGAATAAGAATGTGTTCTTATAAGACTCTTTACAGACCTCTTGACTAAACAGCACTTTGCTGTGTAATAATTATTAATCAATTGTATTAATATGAATTTATTGTAAAATAAACAAATATATTATTTAAAAAGATGCATATTGTAATATAATTAGTTAAAACCTAACCTTCAACAACACTCCATGCAATATAACAATAATAAACAAAAAATTATAAGGAGAAGATACAAAATCGTAATTCATAGAAGCGGGCATGCACATGCTATCAGAATGTGGCATATACACAGTAATATATTTACACCTAATACGCTTGCTTAATATCTAGCTTAAGTTAGAGAAGTTAATGGAGTATTTGATCATCAGCAACAGAAAACAAAGGGAAAAACAAAAGAAGAGGAACAGCCAAAAGAAAGTCATGTCAGTAAATGACATTGAACACAAGTGTAGGTACTTCCCTAAAGTGGGAACACACACAGTGTGTACATGTTCAGACATGCCTACAAAAGCATGCCTTTTAAAAAGTCTCCACACATATGTATTTACAAAGAAAAAAAAAAATTTTTTATGTATATATTTATTAGGTTCATAAGACATCTATATTTATGAGAAACGTACTCGGTTACTGACGTAACCTCGGTTCCCTGAGATACGGAACGAGTACTGCGTATGGGGAAAAGTCTCCCTTTTTCCCCGTTACTGAAGCCTTTTTCAATAACGCAGTGCAACTGCACCGTCATTGGTTCACTCATAGACAAGTCGTTGANACGCAGTACGAAGTGGAGTATCGAAAGGGAACCAGGGTTTTCACGGTTCTATAGTTTATGAGAATATGTAGCTCTGAGCGGTTAGCTGATTGGATGAATGAGCAGTCAGTTTACCTATAATATCTATTTCACGGCCTGTGTATTTACACAGTCTCTGTGGGAGCCGAGCTTGTCGGCGGCTGGCGTAGCGCAAGCACATAGTCTAGTATAGATCACTCTCTGTCTCTCAGCAGGGTGCCAGCGACCCTCTGTATCCTTCAATATCTAAACAGGTGCTGTCTCTCTCTCTTTCTCTGGCCATCAATCAGTACATTCTAAGGGTCCTGTCCTCCTTCATTACGGCTCTATTAATCGGCTGACTGTGTGAGAACAGCCCAGCGCCAGCCCGTTAATGTTTAATGGCTCATCTCACGAGATCAATGAGCCAGTTAGTGAAGACAACATTACACTTATGGCTGAACAGCCCCTAGTTATTGGACACACTAGTTAGGAAGTGACCCATCACTCTTGAAGAAGGCTGGCTGGAATAATGGAGACTGACAAACACATGTCATTCTGTTAATGAAGTGAGGCACACTAGTGTTACACATTGTCTACACACTAATTACAGTAATGACTGCATGTGGAAAAGAAAACAAGGGTCAGCTCTGTTGTGAGGAAAAAAAATAGGTCTATTAAGATGCACAGAAAATGGAAAGATTTTAGAATCCTGACATCACTGATTAGGTTTCTAAACACAAAAAGAAAAAAAAAATCTAAAATTAATTTGTTAGCATGATAAACATGCATAATCATATTTGTAATAATAATATGAAATATCAAATTGTGATAATCAATTTTTTTTTTTTTTACTTTAAGGATAGGTCAAGTTTTGTTCTGTCACATGAGAATTTGTATGAACAGGTCTAAAAGGGATAGTTCACCCAAAAAATATTTTTATAATTATATAATTCATATAATTATCCCATGATTTACTCAACCTAAAGCCATCCTAAGTGTATATGACTTCTTTTGGCGTAGGCTGTCTGCTGGAAGCTAGTTATTTTAGTTTATAAATATTTAAATATGGATATTTGTCTTACAAAAACCCATCGCTTTTTTTTTTTCACAGTAGGTAAAAGTAGTTCCTTAAGGAATGCATGTTTTGTAAATAAATAAAATTGCCATGAGAATAAACATTGCATCTTTAATTTTTACAAACAAGAGTACAGATTACAATAAAGAGTACAAACTGATGTGATCATATAGAAATTCATTTTCTTGTGCACTTTATTTTAAACAGAGCTGACTGTGGGAGATGTTTTTCAAATAACGCATTTAAAGGACAGCAGGAATACTTCTAGCAAGAACTATCTAAGAAGGTTATAGCAGATATTGTGTGTGAATAGTAATCAATATGGCAGATTCTCAAGGACAGTCCAATTAGTGGGTACATAAAGGGGCTTAATTTTGGCCTGCAATGCCAGTGCAGTGCATCATTGTGAATATGTATGCCGACAGTGGGCCCATCTTTGAAATCTGGGCTCTTTCGGACATGCCTGCATATCAAAGGCTGAAGCAATAAAGCTGGTACGGTGCAGCAGAGACTTGACTTATTAATCAGCTACTGAATCATCTGGGGCCGAACAGAGAATTTAAATGAGTAAGTGAGCAACGGGATAAAAACAGGGTGAAAAGTCACGATCAATTTTAGAGGCCAGCCACTTGCACAACTAAAGAGTGTAAATTAATGTATGTCTGTTTCCCCTCACCATCTCTTTTACTGACTTTAACACTCCCCCCTCATCCTCACGCTCTCAGAGGAAAAGAAAGATGAAAAGACAACTCTTGAACAAGTGACCATCAGGGAGAAACTGTGCAGGCAATCAATGGGCCATCAGTCATTGAGAATGCTTGTTGTGCTCTTGTAGAATACCCTTTATTAGTTTCTGATACAGATCCCACTAGCACTTAATGATACCACAGCACAAAAGCTATTGACACTCTTCGTGTGATCTTTTTCTAATTATTGGAAGTGTTAGAATTTTGTTTCCAATCTATTAAAGGGTTAGTTCCTCCCATTAATTACTCACCCTAAAGTCATTCCAAACCCGTAAGACTTTAGTTCATCTTCAGAACACAAATTAAGATATTTTTAAATGAAATCTGAGAATTCTGTCCCTCCATTGAAAGTCCACGCAACTACCACTTTGACACTTCAGAAAGTTCATAAAGAGATCGCAAAACTAATCCATATGAATCAAGCAGTTTAGTCCAAATTTTCTAAAGAGACACGATCTTATTTAGGCTTTTACTAATACATAATTACAAAACCGTGTGTATATTGTAAGTATGTATGTATGTAGTATTGTTTTTCTCATTAAATGCATAAATGGTATAAATTAAATGATTATTAGATAGCACAGTCTAAACACATAAATAAGTTTTGTTGATTGGGAAAAACTGAATCATTCCAGAACACGACACACACACACACACACAGCAGAAAATCTCTGTGAACTTTAGAGGCTTACGTTAATCTTGTAGGTTGATATTAGCCTCTCTGAAGAAATCAAAGAACATTTCTCAATGTAGTAATACAAATGTCTAGGAGTGGAAAAATCATCTTTAAAATAATTAAAAACATAAACCTAAGACCCGCTGCAGATTAATGTAATGTAAACACAATAAACAAAATAATAATTAAAAAAATCTTGTCCTGTAGGTGACATCAACAGCTTTCACACGTTGCCCCATCTAATCTAAGACAAGCATCTATAAACTAGGAGATCACAAAACTTAAAATACTCTCTGTCTGCCTTTTCACGCACACAAGAAAAAGCAACAAAAAAGGAAAAAGTAGCCATACACAAGATATCCCACAATTGATGAGCTGCGTTTGTGGAATACCCTATTAGGAATGAGGCAGACCGGCCAGGCAAGAGAGGGCTTTACTTTAAATTGAGTAGTGCCAACGCACATTTATTGGCTCTAATGTGCTACAGCTTGGTCCTGAGCTCGTGTACTTCGAGGCCGGGAATGGGCCGGCACAGCCACAACCAGAGAACATAATAAGCTTTTTAAGGGGGCTGCTTGTACAGCTTGATGTCAAAATAAAGACCTCCCTTCAGCTACTGCTCCACGACCTGCAGCATACCAGCCAAATCTTTTCTTATTACACTGTTAATATGATTTTTCTTCCCCTTTGCACTTTGATCTTTTTTTTTTTCTTTTTTTTTGCATGAAAACCAGTCAGCATTGTGGCCAATGAACAGCACCTAGTGTGGCTCTCTCTGTTTTGTTTTGTTTTTTCAGATCATTTTCTGTAAAAAAAAAATAATAATAATCCCACATATATTGTTGTTATTCGCTATTTTATTTTTTTTCAGAATAACATAGCCAGCTAATCACTCAGTAATGTTTTAAAAGTACAAGCATTTAAAAATCCAACACTGTAAAAAATCTGCCAAGAGGACTTGCTGCTTTAGCCAGCACCTGATCCAGAGAGCCAGTGTGGCCCCATAATCCCACTGGGGCACCACGCTGACAGTTGGGGGGACCCGGTTTGTCTCCCCTCACCCTAGCATCTATCGATCAGTTCATTGATTAACAGATTGGAAATATTAACTGGAGGATGATCCGTCTCAGGTGGGCCATGTCATTCTCATTAAGCCACAGTGTGAAGACAGGGCTGGGCAGAATAGACCAGTCTCTCATTAGCATCCTAATGACAAGGCCATCAGATAATGCTCAATCATTATTGTATGCCAGTAACACTTATGCCAGCATGCATAATGTGTTAAATAAACTAAATCCACTAAAGTATTCAAACACAAAATTGAAATACTAACTTCTTAGTACTAAATCAGTGTATATTTTTAACTTGCTAAAGTTAAAAAGCTGATTTTTATAAAATTCTTATACTTATTGTAAATCTAATCAGCAGATCTAAAAGGCAATCTGTTTGAATATCCTCTTTATTGGATGTACTTAATAAAGCAACCTACAGTAAGTGACTGGACTGTAAAAATAGAATTGTTGGTTTAACTTAAAGTAAGTTACCTGGTTGCCTTAACATTTTGAGTTCATTGAAATAAAAAATTTGAGTTAATACAATTAATGCGATTGATTTAATCAACAGAAACTCAAAATATCTGAATCACATTTATTATCTAAGTTGATTTGACAAAATTGTTTTTACAATGTGGGCTTTCATCTTGGAAGATCTATATAGATAATTTTTCATTAAAAAAATAATATTGTTTTGCAGTCCTAGAGTATATGTAAAACAGAACTGCAAAAAATATTTATACGGAATGTTGTTGACATTGCATATATAATTGTGGTGAATAAATTGTGGCATGCATTATCTCAAGGAAGATGAGTAGCAAGACAAAATCAGTCTTGCCTGTGTATATAAGCCTGTTTATAAAAAAAATATATACGCACAGCACTTTTATGCCAGAAAACATGGTAACAATTCACTGTCAATGTTACACATAAATATAAATTATTTCAATAGCACATATCGATATTAATTCTGTAATATAACGTGCGACAAAACACGCAGCTCTAAACTGACCCTGTGTCAACGGCCTTATTTTATGAGCCCGCTTTAAAACAGCAATTCACATTAGCTCAATAACGCCCGGGCCAGAACGCAGACAGCACACATCAGATCTGCGCCACCATGCAATTATGCAGAATCCTCCAGCCTGTGATTTAAGAACTCGCACAGGCAGCACAACATCTGCAGGGGCAGACACAAAGAGCACCTCATTGATTGAATTTTATATTGTTGTTGTCTGAGATCTTAACATGCCTGGAATTTACAACCCTGAGAATAATAATGTCATATAAAACTGACAGGACAAAAGACGTGTGACTCCCTCTATTCAACTCGCTCTCAGAGGAGGGAGACTCATTTTCCTCCGTTTTCAATTTTCCATCAGAACTGCTTTTGTGACATTTTATGGAGAATTATGCTTGTTGATTTGTGACATATATGGGGATCAGTGAAAATATATGTTATGTGCGTGAACGAATTTTGAATGTTTTTTCCATTCAAAAAGCATTTCAGGCTTTAATAACCTAAGTATCATAACATTTAAAATTGCCACATTTAAAAATAACGTGGCCATATGTACCCTAGCTCAGAAAATCTCCCTTGCCAGATCTAGTGCATTTAGATTGTGTGGGTTATTGCAGAGTGTCTCGTGGCTTGAAACTTGGAGAACTTGTGAAGGTTACGGTACTATCAAAGTTCAGGTGCACCTCCTCCTCAATCCAATAACCCCTCACCCCCCTCTCCATGTTAGTGCAGCATAATTACTCACCCCCATCCCCAAAAAATGACAGGACTCTGACCCCGGCCGAATTATTGAATTTTTATCACCCGCCTTGGGCCATGTCGGGGCTATTCAATTTTAGCCGGAGGAGGACATCCTATTAAGGAGGATGAGTCCAAAACGTCGTCGCTCAAATTGCCACCCAGAAACCATTACAGACACATGGGTTTCGATACAAGCAGAGCGTCCACAGTTTTGGCTGGACAGAGAAAACCCCTCCTGCACACACAAACACTCAGTCCCCCCACCCTTTTTTCCGTACCAGTGCTAGAGTAGCAGACACAATTTACATGAGTTGAAGAGAAGGTGACAGGCGGCAATCAGGCAGTGGAATAGGGTCAGAGCCAGAGACGAACAGACCACATTACAGTCTACCAGCGAATCACTTATGCCGGCCACGACCTCCGACCTGCACTCATATCAACCAATTGCCCTTTAGTATAATTATATGGGGTAATCTTTGGCCATTTGATTGGACAGAGATGGGCTGCAAGCTGACATTAATTTATTTTTCTGGTAATTTATTTTTTTTTCTCCTACCCTCCCTTTGCTCGTTAATAAACAGTTTAGGTAGAGCCATTTCAGTGTGTAAGTGAAATTCACAAGGAGCCCCGGGGTCAAAGTTATCTATTTATCAATCTATCTGTCTATCTATCTGTCAAACTCTCTGGCTGTCACTCTTCCAGATGAGATGTAATTAACCCACGAAAGCCTGTGTGTCCCTGTTTTATATCTGCATTAGAATATTACACCTTAGGCGTAGAGTTGATTAAGGCTGACATCTTGAGTTAATCCATTGGGCAGGTCTATAACAAAATGTAAGCAGACTGATGGAATGAGATGTAGGGTACAGATTAATGATGAGCTTAGACCTTCATGTCTCCGTAAGTAATACAAATTGCATATGACTGAAATGGTCAAACAAACATTTTCCAAACATTATCAGTGGGCAATAAGGAACAACACGAGTGAATAAGAAACAGGAGGATGGCTATACATGCAGAGAAGGATTCTGGTGTGACTCTTTGCTCTTTTTACTGTGAGAAAGTCTCAAAACTTTAAGGAAATAAAAAATGAAATGACTTCAATCCATATCCCAGAAGGTTTCTGTACACTAGAACGTTCTGGCACCATGATATTTATGATTTTTCAATGGGAGGCAGTCAAGCTCACTGCATTCAAGGAATTTACCAGTATTAATATAATATAATATAATATAACATTTTAAAGTAACAAACACATGAAAAAGATTTAAATGTGTGTGTGTGTATATACAGTATTTTATATATATATATTACACATTTTCAGATATAAGATACAACTAAAATATATAAAATATTACAAATATAAAATAATACAATAATTTCCACTAACATACCCTGTAACATCTCATATACAGACAAAACACCTATGGCATTTCTACCTAAACTGTAACTATAACTTAGGGGCTCAAAAGCACACAAGCATATGTTTAACCCCAACCCTACAATAAATTTGCCCAGTCCCTCTGATGATATGCCCACCCTGACCCTAATCACAATCGTCTACTGACCAGTCCTTTCCCCTGAGAGTCAAGCTCAATGAAAAACCCATTTTCACCCCCCTTCACTCCCTATCTCCTTCTTCCTTCCTATTAAGTACTGTAATCTAGGGAGTTGCCACCAATACCTCTACCTCACTCACCCATCTCATTGTCATGGAGGCTGGGAGCTTCAATAAACTATGTGGTGGCTGTCAGTCAAAACCCAACAAAGGGTGGTGTTACATGTCAATATCTTTTATTGAATTATTGCATAATGCAATGAAAACTATTATCCAAATTTCAAAGTTCAGATACAGTCTTTAAAAAATTGTGAAACCATACAGTGGATGGAACAAGATCAATCCTACCCTGTCAAATCTACATAAGAAGATCTGTTCTTCTATTGACCTGCTGCTAAAATGATGTTCCACTCACTTGGCTGCCCTTTAAAACATTACCACATCAATCCAGCACATTGTGCCCTGAGGTAAAGGCTCCTGAGCTTGCCTCAAATCATGCATAAATATAGTGAGTGTGTGTGTGTGATTACATCAGGTTGATGGTACTTTTTATTGGTCTCTTTAAATTAGATGCTCTTAGATATGCATCTATGTGGATGTGCATGTGAATGAACCTTTGCACCTGCTTGTCGATAACACCACTTACCACATATTGAAATGAGCCGTTTACATGTCTGTGCGCTTGTGTGTATATACGTGCATTTGTTGAAGTGTGTGTGTGTGTGTGTGTGTGTGTGGAGGGTTCCATCCATGCCCCTGTACCCCACGTCTATCGACTGGCTGGGATTAAGCCAGCCGGTGGAGGCAGTGTCCCAGCGGGCCAGTGGCTGACCCTCTCAGGGCTAAAGTTCAACCCAGGGCGAGGGCTCACGGGGCCAGATTAGGGGCCCTGCTAGTCCCTGCGGACGGATGAAAGAGTGAAATTACATCTCACCCAATATGCTCCCTCCACACACTTACAAACACACACATTAATTAGAACTATTGCAATAATGCATGACAGGTGAATAAATAAACAAATCTGATGCTATTTGATGCCAGCGAACTGCTTGCTGAATGTCCAATTTTATTAATGTTATTGACCACAGCTGTGTTATTATTTTAAACGAAATACCAAATTCTAGTGTAATGAACACCACACCTGCGGATCTAAGATACTTTGATTTCTCTGCCTTTGAAGCCATAATGTGGGAGCTGCCGGCCCTGAACTAAGGCTTTTAATTGCAGTGCTGGAATACGGGTTTATGCTCTGACACAATCTCACCAATTAACGTTTCCGTAAATAAAACCATGAAGTTATAATTAAGGTTTACAGACTAAATTAGCCCTTTGTCTAACTGTAATGCTCTCTGTCTTTGAAGTCACAAAAAAAAAAACAAGAATGTTTGACTTTTTATCATGGGTATTACTTACTGTGAGAGAATAAGAGATTAAGGAAAATGAATATAATCTTTTCAGAGGGGAAAATTAATGAATAAATAAATCATTTCAAAATATTGCATAAAGAGCATCCAATATTAAAAAAAAAACAAAAACAAAAAAACTCTATGACATAGCCTGACTTGCAAATGAGGAAAATAATTCAATGTAATGAATAGCCCATGCAAATGGACAATGAAGATCTTAAGAGAAGTGAAGTGGCCATCTCATCTCCAAGTGACATCCTGACTCTCTCTTTCTCTCTCTCTCGCTTTCTCTCTCTGGGTAGAAAGGAGAAATAATTGGATTTTTTCCCACAAATAATGCTTCACCCTTGAGTTTAATTAACTAGCCTGGTGCAGGCCATTCTCTGGCCGTTTGAGATGGAAAAAAGAGAAACCTCCACTGTTTGTAATGGCAGAATCATTACGCACGCACAGGCCGGACTCGCTTTTCATTGCTGTTAGTGCTGCACAGCGAGACATCGTGGCGTGTTATTTTCACAGGCCTATTTTGTATTGATGAAGTCAGGGATGGCCTTTCTGGAGGGGATTACACCATAATGAGATATAGTTCAAACTGTCAGTCACCACGTAGAAGACTGTAAACATCTAAACCTTACCAGCATGTCTTTTGCCCAGTGCAAACACCAAAATAGACTGATAAATTGAATAAGAATGTATTACATTTGGTATAAGAATGTTAGCCTGAATAAACACCAGAACAATAAGGAAACTACCAGTATAATGCTATGCTGCAATGCGATTCAGAGCTACAGTAAAAGATCAACATTTTAAATCAACTACCAATGTACTAGGAGCTTTTCAACTGGGGTTTGAATGACAGAGGTCAATACAGTAACAAATACACACTTTAAAATCAGCAAACAATGGGTTTTGCAGCTCATCCATCACCATGGCAAGCTGTGAAGGCTTTTGGCTTGCACATTAACAAGGTAAAAAACCTGCGTGACCACCATATCCCACTGGTCACTCAAGCTAGATTTAAGGCTCTCCTTTTATTACAGTGCGTGGTATTTTATGACTATATGCCACAAAAACCAAACGCAGCAACACTAGAAATAAAAAATCCCTGCAACAATGCCTTGCGACCACATTATAACTCTTCCCAGGGTCCAAAGGGCCACTCTGGATGAAGGGTTGCCATTTTTGCTGTCACTGTCCTTCTCTTGGGTGCTCTCTTTCTCTTTTTTCACACACACACGCATACACACACACACACACAGGCAGGCCTCTAAAGCTGGGTGTTTGTTGTTCCATTCCCCTCAATGTCTCCCTCAGGAGAAGCCCCTCATTTTAATATAAATAGAACGCTTCATCATGCAGTGGCACAAACTTCCCCACGATGCATTGCTTTGACAGCATTACCCATGCTGCATTAGACCAGCAGAAGGGAGAGTGGACATGCCAATGCTTTTAGCCTTGCCAGAGCAAACAAGCATTTTCTAGGTTTTGGGATGATCTGACATGTTTGGTCTTGTGAGTCTGGGACCGTAAGGCCACTGTTGAGCTCAGCTGCAGTGCTGAATTTCAATTGGCCATAAAATGGGTAAAGAAATCATAAGCTGAACATTTAAAAACCTTTTATCATCAGCTGATTTTATTGTAATATTTCATTTTGCGTTTTTCTTCAAAAGAACTGATAACCACAACAGATATTACTATATGAAGATTGATTATTAGCTGCTTGTGATAGCTTCTGAGCAAAACTGTGCTGACCGAAGGAATATTCTGGGTTCAATAAAAGTTAAAATCAATCAACAGCACTTGTGGCACAATGCCAAATGTGTACACACACACAAAGAAAAATCTTGGTCATAGTGAGGCACTAACAATGAATTTAATAGTCAATTTGTTAAAATACTTGCTGTTTCAATATGGCCAAATGATATAAACAATACACGTTAACATGATTTTAGTGTGCAAAAAAATTGCTTACTGGACTAACCTTTTCTTTTTTTCAAGTTATTTTCAATTTTAGAAATGAAAGTGATAGTTCACCCCAAAATGAATATTCTGTCATCATTTACTCACCCTCAAGTTGTTCAAAACCTCCAGGCAGATCTCGCCCCCCATTGACTACCATAGTATTTTTTTCTTACTATGGTAGTCAATGGGGGGCAGGTGGGAGAGATCTGCTTGGTTACAAACATTCTTCCAAATATCTTCCTTTGTGTATCAGAACAAAGACATTTATACAGGTTTGGAACAACTTGAGGGTGAGTAAATGATGACACAATTTTTGGGTGAACTGTCCCTTTAACTGCCAAAAATCTTAAAATGATCGTAAAAGATGAGGAGACAACTTTACAGCCCACAAAATATACAAAAAGTTAGAGAAAGTTTTGTAAATGCTTTTAAAAATTGTAAGTGACACATTTATCCTTTTAAGTCAAGCAAAAACTGGCTTCCATTGTTTTTTTATTATTATTATTATTATTTTCATGGCAACCAACATTATGCCACAGATGCTGTCGATTGAGCTTAACTTGTATTGAACTTGCAATATTTCTTTAGAGCTTAATGTAATCAGATGTTCCCAGCTGTGCCAGAAATACAAAGGGGATCACTTATGCTCAACTTCTCATCGTGCTTCTCTCCTTTACCTTTTTTCTTACTCTCCCTGTCTTGCATTTTCTCTTCCAGGATTTCAAGCGAGCTTCTTTGTGGGAGTACAAAGCTCTCACACTTGGGAGAAATGAAGAGTGAAGGAGACAGACAGCAAAGAGATGCTGATAGGGCCAGCACCACTCTCTGCCCTCGGGCACTAGTCCCCCATACCCCACAGCGTCCTGAGTCCACTGCTTTGTGGCTTCATACTGTGCGCACACAGAGATCCTGCTTCGTTAATTGTGATTCAACTAATTGTGCTTTATTTGGAAGGTGGATCCACGGTGGCTAACAAGAAAGCACTAGAGGTCTTCATTTAGCGATCAAGCCGCCGTCCCCCGAGAAACACTCACATACAGCTGTCCTTCAGCACATCTCCTTCCCCTTCTGCCAATCAACACATCAAACGCCAGTCAATTCATCTCCCTCTCCTGCTTAGAAATGAGAGGGAATTAGAGGGACAGAGAGATGGGGAGAGAAAGCTGGAGAGAGAGAAGCGAAACACAGCAGTGAATACTGAGCGTAAGATTTAGCTGGCCTGGCAAGCACTCTGGATTTAGCAGGATATTTATTCTTTTATATCCAGACAAAAGAGATTGCACATGCCCTCTCCTGCTAGCACCCCTCCTTCAGTCACTACTCTGAGCTTCGGCAAGGGAACCAGAGTGAATATAATGAGACTCCATCAAGGCTATCAGGTGTAAGATCACATCACATCAAAGCTGGATCAAACACTGCCTAGCAAGATATATTTGGACATATGTTAAGAGAATTATCAAATTCCCCTGCTTAAAGAGAAAATTTGTAAACCTATAAACAAGTAACTTCATGGTTTGGTATTTTGTTTTCTGTGAAATAATAATTTACTAATAGAAAACATGCAGTTGTATAAATATTCCATATTGCAATTAAAACAGGGTATATCTATGCAGTAAATTAAGTATGAGCAATGTTAATTAAATACAATCATTTTTAGAACTTTCACTCAAATGAGTTTTCATACAAACAAAATGAGTACATGCAAATAGATCATACAAATGTAAAAATATATAGTTGTTATATAATAAATTCTATAAAATTAAATGAACCGCCATGCTTATAAATAGCATTAAATTATCATTTGGAATTGTCTTAACTATTTAGTAGATCGTTTAGTAGCCATAATGCAGTATTGTGTCTTCCATAAAAAAACAGACGTCATGGAGAGCAAAGTATGTGTTGCATAAAACTATTGACAACATCACATGAACACTATTGAGACAGAAACACTCAAATACCTTCAAATGCCACACATAGACCTCAAGATTTGGTAGTTAGCAATAAACTAACTAACAAACTAATCCTAACATCACCCAAGCTATACATGACAACAAAATCAAGATCAACAGAGTAAATAAAACTGGCAAACGGTCAAACAATGCCACCATATTCATTTTTCAATGCATTTTCTATATCAATGGAGAGTGAAATGAATATATTTCACATATCTAAATAAATTAACATTTCAATTTATTAATATTCACTCTAAAAAATGCTGAGTTTAAAACAACCCAAGTTGGGTTGAAAATGGACAAGCCTAGCGGATTGGGTTAAATGTTTGCCCAACCTGCTGGGTAGTTTTATTTAACTCAACTATTGTTTAAAAATTACCGTATGGCGTAAAATGGTTTTGTGCATTTTCAACCCAACTTGGATTGTTTTTAACCCAGCGTTTTTTAGAGTGTAGTCCGATATAGTGATACAATATTCGTTTGCCACAGAGAGAAGTCAGACATGGATTAGAAATTAGGGCTGCACGATTTGGGGAAAATGTCATATTGCGATTATTGAGGTCAATATTGCGATTGCGATATGCGATAGCGATATACTAAACAAATAGTATCATGAGTCATCTTGCTTGGTTCTCAATGAAAATGCACACACAGATTACTGATAATGCTGAAATGTGTATTTCTCAACTCAAAATAGCAACAAAAACAAACAAATGCACAGTGTTTTCAAATTAAAATATTTTTACAAAATTAAATAACATTTTTGCATTACTGCAAACTTGTTATAATCCCATTTAAGATGTTTGTTTCTTTACTAATCTGTAGTGGTTCAATGGATCGCAAAACTCACGGTTCGGATCACATCATGGTTATGACGTCACGGATCGGATCATTTTTCGGATCAGCACAAAAAAAAATTTGGATAGGGGGCAACTTAACTTTGCATTTATTACTTAGCCCACTTAAACTATTCTGATACCACAGCATAAACTACTAGCCTAAGTAATACATTATTAAAGGCAAGTGAACAGACTGTAAAAAGAACAAATACTGTACACCCATCACAACAAGCATAGATAAATACTACATAAAGTTACAAATAAAGTATAAGGTCTAACTGTAGTATTAATTTTCAAGCACAGAAATGTAATAATTAAATGTAAAATGACACTGTTCACTGTATACATTTAATATAGATTAATCTTTGTTAAAGCTGTGTTTTGTTGTTTGATTTACATGACAGACAACAGCAGGTATTTATAGGTTGCTGTCACTTTAAGAGTAAGACCCTATGCATGTTCACATCCGACAGATACACATCCGAATTCTCACCTCGTTCAATTAAGACATAACCGAATGTGTTTACGAGAATACTTGCCGAGAGGGGTATTTTGATTGACATAATGCGTGTATGTGTCCATCCAAGTGCATTGAGGACCCGTTTGCTCCGCGTCCATCTTTACGCGTTCTCTGCGCTGCACACCGGCGGGAAAAGTCGTGACATGACCATGCGCGCCACACGTGCCACTGCCTAAACTGAAACTGACTGCTCTTCTTTTTATTAGCGGTGTATAAAATGGGCAAACAGCTCTCAGAAAATGGGTTGTCGTGTCCACACATGTATTTATTTATTTATTTATTAAATTATTATTATTTTATTTCATAAAATCGCAGCATTTTGCGTCATATAATCGCACAAGCTTGACATCGCGATTGCGATTGCGATATGATTAATCGTGCAGCTCTATTAGAAATGTACAAAAATGATTTGCAAATTAAGATTAGCATTATGATTCATAAACAGAGAAGATGTATTTATTAAATCAAATTATACATTATATGCATAATACTTTATAAAGTTTAACCTAAATCGCATATAACATCCAACAAAACATCAAATTTTCCTCAAAATTCCCAGATTTTTCCAGAAGCTCTCTTCCATGCTCTCAGGGGGCAACTCGTCATAACCACATTTCATCCATTCACACAGCAGACTGAGTCTTGTTTAAACACCATTCTAATAACCTCTCTCAAATGGCATAATGAAGATGCACGCTAGCAATGTATCGGGTCACATTCACGCCGATCAATATGGCAGTACAAAATGGTCAATAAACATATGCGTGGATTGATTTCATCATGTTATTACCATATAAAGCAACCTAGTAAATATGCAGATAATTGCTGGTGAACCATTGTTGGTACCAGCCAAATTACAAGGGAGTCGAAAACACATGGAGATGTGCCCTAAAAATTGATTTCTAAAATGCGCTAATATCTGGTCAAAGAGGTGATTGTTATTTACCTTACAGCGGATTTAAAAGTTTATTAGCAGACAGAGACCAAGCATGTTAACCATGCATTCAAATTATCATCCAAACTGAAGAAATGGTGCAAGGGCGCATACTGAGTAAAGATGATTGTAGCGTAATTTCGGTATGTTTGAATACAAAAGGAATGATTGAAAAAACAGCTCAAAAATCTAGTGTGAATCAGTCAGATGACAGCAAGCGAACAAAGAGTTCAGAACCTTCTCTTTTTGAGACCTTGGAAAGATGGCCATCACGCTGGACGCCAGCCAACTCCGCTCCATCCCTGAGCTCTCAGAGCAAAGCCATGCAGATTTCTCCAGCTTAATCCCCCTGCAATGACACAGGAGCCCTGGGATAGGATATTGAATCCACCATCTCTCTCTCACCCTCGCTCTAACTCTTTCTCGCTCTGTCTCTCTCACTCTCTAACAAGTTGAGCTGTTTTCCATGTGGACCATAATGGCACTCAGCACTCTACAATACATGATCCTTCCCCATGTGCCCCATCGAAATCAAACCCCCATGGCCGCTGTATATAGGCACATGATCTCCAGATTGCAGTCTGACAGCAGGTTTCCACGCAGCTTTGCCCAGACACCGCAAAATAAGTACTGTACGTCTCTCTCTATCTCTCTCGTAGCTCCTCAAACAATTAGCGTGCAGTGTACTGATATTGAGATGTTTTCAAACAATTCTTCCCGCCTCTCCATAGTCTTCCACACACAAAAGAGCTTTTCTGGCAACTGTGGAGACAGCGGGCCACTAAGCACGCTTTAAGACTGGTCCCAGTCAAACGGCCTTCTCCTGCAGCCCTCCCTTTTTAAGTGATCATCCTTGTATCATAACAGATTAAGGGCTGCAGCGTGGCTGGATTAGGCCTAAGCTAACCTTTATCCGCCCCCATCCTCACCTGAAACTTACAAGGAGCGAGGAGTCAATTGCCCTGTCCTGATTTACAATGACACTGAGCCCCACTCTGGGCCCCTCATTATTTGGATTAAGAGAAACACTTTTGAGTAATTATTTTCACGTCGGATAAACATTAAGCTTCCACTGGATTTAGACAAGCTCTAGTCCAACACTACGGAAAAGAAGGGCGATATAAACGTGCTTATCATGTACGGGTGCCATATCGGTAATCACCAACAAACAGAGAACAGGAGAGAGAGAGAGAGAGAGAGAGAGACAAGAAATGACCGCTCTTTTGTTTTAAACACAAAGGATTTGAACGTGTGTACTCAATTAAGGATCTTAAAATGCTTGGCTAGGCACGAAGAAGATGCTATTTACGTTTCAGATAAGATTTTGGGTGAATGGATTTCAGTATGGATATACAGAGAAATTTGCTATTGCTTTTGTTTTTTATTTTAGGGCAGGGAATACAAGTATTCTTTAATAATAAAGTTGATTAATGATGATTACTGTAGGTAAAAACTTTTTGATTACTGTGCCAAAAAAATCACTCTTTCACATATCTACATTTGGTCAGTTCAGAAGAGTCTCACCTTCTGCAGATTATTTGCTTTAAAATGAAAATTGTGTCATCATACATACACACACACACACACACACACACTGATGTCTCCTGATGTCTTTTCCTGGTGAAACACCAAAGGAGTTAACTCATGTCATGAGTTACATGTCAAAAGGTACTCTTTTAAAGTCATAGTGATCACTAGCTGTCAAATTCAGTTGCATGATTTTCTTGGTACATTAATTATTTTTTTATTATTATTATTTCTTTGGTCATGTCTTGCCTAGC
>RJVU01018281.1:6380613-6392944 GCA_003731715.1 Anabarilius grahami
GTTTAGAGAATGAAGAGATAGAAAATAATAAAATAAAAAATTTTACATTTAAAATTTAAAATACACTTGCATAGTAGAATACTGGAGTAAGCATTAGATAATGTAGTCCCCTTTTGGTATATTTTCATGTCAGATGTTAAAAGAAGTTTTAAGAATAATATTGTTTTACTTCTTTAATCAACAAGAATTTTCCCATGAAATCCTTTTAAAAAGGCAACAGGTGAGTGAATCCTGGGAATCCTCCGAGAACACAGTCACCCCGCAGGCCTGCATCCATCAATATCCTGCCTGGACCTCCATACAGACACACAGACAAACATTTGCCAACCCCCCTCCTGTTCCTTAACAGTTCACAGCCCTGATATGTGGGGCCACAACAGCCTGAAACAATGGAGAATCATAGCCATGACACTGATGACAGTGAACAACACCTTCAGATCCATTAAGCTTGTGATCTTTGCATTTATCGCAGAATTATTCCAGACAGCCTCTATTGATTAAACGCTTCACTGTTTGCTGTATAGATCAAAAGGTAATTAAAATAGCGATAATATGTCACATATTATTGTAAAATTAAAGGTCAAACAGGAGACAAATATGTCATCTCCTGAAATTGGCAGATTAATTAAAGAGCCGGTTTCAACTATGTGTGTGGGGGATTTTTTTTACTCCCGAGAATCTCTGCAAAACGATCAATTGACATTAAATTTCACCTGTCATTTTAAAGTTGCCATAAATCAAAAGCAATCAATCTTTTTTAATACTTCATTACAGGGTGCAGAGGAAAGAACTAATATTTCTTCTTTTTGTTTTAGGTACACTCTGTCCTTAATTTTGTTCTCATGCTATACAGTATAAAGTGAAAAGAGATTTGACAGAGGTGCAGGTCTTAGACAAATGCCCTGACTGTTTCCCCCCCTTTTCCTCAACACTCATGTCCGTACAGCAGCTGGTCCCACAACCTCTCCCAGAAGGATAGACGTTTGCGATGGACAATGAGCCTGCAGAGGCGCCGCACTGTGCCACTGGGAACAACTTCGGAATGGGAATGAAAAATCTTTAATCTAGAATCACAGCTGTCCTCCCCTCGTTACTGAAGAGCCGCACCAGAATTCAGACCCCCTCCCCATCCACGTCAACTCAAAGCCAATGGCTCCCCATGGTACAGTTGCATCCTGATAAAATGGGAACTTTCACACAAATAGTTTATGTGAGTTCCTCTCATAAATCGAGGCATTTGCTCTCTCTCCTATCAATAAAACCCTAGTGTTCAAGGGCCGTTCGACACAGCCATTCGCTATGGAGTCATTTAATAGGAATCAAAAAGAGATTCTTCTTTTTATGTCTGACTTTATGAAGTTCCTTTATATGCACACAGGAGTATACACCCTTTCAAAACACATTATCACATTTTGTTCTGCTCAGGGTAAACTCCTTCAAAAACTCTTACAAGATACATGCTTTTGCAATGATATAGGTTATCACAAGCTGTTAACCCATGCAGCATCCCTGTAAAAGTGAAAATAAGCACTTTGTTTTGTTCTTATGGCTAGATTCATGTTTAACCCGTACTATTCTACATTTTACAAATCTCTCACTCACAGACTTCTCGCACTTCTTTTTTTCTTCTTAACACAAAAGTTCTTTCTAAACAACTGAGCCTATGTTGAATAACATGAATATTGAATGTAATGACGGAAAGAAAAGATAATTGTAACAGTTTTTGGGTTTTGCTCATTTGTTCAGAAAATGTTTAGCCTAAACCTTTGACACTTTTCCTCACACATCATTTCCCATGACAATTAATTTGAGCTGGACACAATTAAACTAGAAGTACATGATGGCAGATGTTTCATTCATAATATTCATTGCTGAATATTATGAATATTCTTTCACTGCTGGTTATATATGCTCTATATAACTGTGCATGTGACAAATAAAAATCTTGAATCTTGAATCTTAATGGTGGTATGTGATGAATCTAACAGTAAATGAAACGTTTACAATGTGAATAATTTCATTTTACAATATGCATACACTCTAATTTATCAGCCCGTAACGTTTTTTTTTTTTTTTTTTTGGTTAAAAATGATCCAAAATCATTTTTTGAGCAAGTACATAACCAGCCAGTGTTTAAAACCCTTACCCTAGCCTGATTCACAACGGTAAGCTTGTAATAATGTTTTTAAATTTGAGTGGTACTGGTAGGTTTCCGCGGGAAATACAAGTTTTCCTTTGCGTCATTACATTACGTCTGTATACATAAAGAAGGAGTCCTGGGCGCTGGAGGTGGCGGATCATTTATAGCCATTTCTCACAGCAGCTGGAATAATTAAACTTGTCATTTTGATGGCGAATTGTAATCCAGAAAGGTCCAAACGACAATCATAAACGACAACTGGAGATTCACCCCTAGTCAAAAGCAAAAGACTTGAAAACAAAGTATAACAATAATGATAATTTGCACGGCTTGATGTGATATGAGCTAAGCGATCATTAAATTTAATCACCATTGGTAGCGCAATTGTAATGCTTTTTTTCTCAGTTGGTCAGAACAAAATTGGCAGACATGTTATTTTGGTCATACTTCCAAAACGTAGAATCTGTGATTCCGAAGTACTGTATCCACACCGATGTAGTGGCTGACAGCCCACACTCCTCAAAACATTAGATTCATCCGCGCTAAGGAGTCGTGTCGATGCACAACCCATGTAAAGATGAGAATTCCACAAATAACTGCAATTGCAAGTTGTAAAAAGAGATGGCGACAAAGGGGCAAAACTTAATTACTGTAGCTTTAATTGCTAATATAATAGTGACTATATGTAGAAAATACATATTTTAGCAAACTTGAAAAGTTTTTGCTTTTTAAAACGAATTAGAACATCAGCAAAATACAACAGAATTTTAAAATCTACACTTTAGCCACATTGTAATATTAACCATTATGGCAAATGGATGCTCTGTGCATTATTCATTCATTGGACACATTTCTGCTGGGCTGGAAACAGCGGTTATATTCATGACAACACCTTTCTCCAATACTTTTTGTAAAATTACTATGAGGCAAAACAAAAAAAATGTTCATAGGGATAACAGTTTAGTGAGTGATTAATGATTTTATGATGATTGAAACTGATGAAATCACTTGTTTGTTTGTTTTGTTATGTTTAGAAATTTCTAAAATATGTTTCCAAGACCATCTATGGTTTCTACTCAACCAGATGGCACATATCATTCAGAATGCAGAATTATGGGTAGTTTATGTAACCCTGTTATTGCCGGTTCCGCAGAGCTTTTACGCATGGCAGAAAATTCTGGTGAAATGTGTGTATTTGATTATTTTCTATGCACACGTAGAAGGAAAAAAGGGGGAAAACTGAGTAATGAAACAGAGCTGAAACTGTGGTCATTTATAATGTGTGGTTTCATCTTTTGAGTAGCGGTACCACCACCACACTGTGAAAACCAGACCTATAATCAACACCAGGGTTGTGCCAGGGGGATTTTACTCAAGTGTTCTCACATTTGTACCAGTGGGAAAAGCTTCACTAGCAGGGGTGCAGACATCTATCTATCACTATTCCTTACTTATTATAAAATCTAGAGGAATTCACCTACAATTTGCTTCAGTTGGTTCGTTGAACATTTAAAATAGCTGAGATTTGTTGACAAAAATGAACTTTTGACATTTCTGTCCACTTCATAATTTAGGACATTGAATAAAACATTCCTGTGTACTGAGTCTATTGTCATGGCTACATTTGTGGACCTCATGAACACGTTGAGGCTCGTGCCAGTGTAGGCCAGAGAGGATAATTTAGTTTTTTTTTTGTTATATATATATACGTGTGTTTACTTTGGCATGGTGTTGCATGAATTGGGTCTCCCCCAAATGACTTAGATGCAGTCATGTCCCTGAAATGCAAGGCTTACTAGAGCGATGACTTTTACAGAACTTATGTTCTGGTCCAAATTTGAATGATCAATAACAATGAATGCAGGCAGGCACTTTAGAAGCAAACCACAAAATGGTGGTGGTGGGGGGACAGAAAATGGTCCATGTTGAAATATTGATAGTATGATAAATGCAAAATGTACAATGAGGCCCAAAATGCAAAAATCTTTTTTTATTACAAATCGCATGGTCTGTATTTGAGTCAAAACTTTAAATTTCAGAATGTCTTAGAATTCGAATTGATTCATGAACATTTGACCTTTTAACCTTTAGGAGTTCACATGATTAATATCACAAATGTACATATTAGATTGGTGACCTAGAAATAGTGCAGAAGCTTAAAGGGTTAGTTCACCCAGAAATACAATTTCTGTCATTATTACTTACCGTCTTGTCATTCCAAACCCGTAAGACCTTCGTTCATCTTTGGAACACAAATGAAGATATTTTTTATGAAATCCAAGAGGTTTTGTATTTCCCATAGAAAGCAACGAAATTACCACATTCAAGGTCCAGAGAAGTAGTAAAGACATTGTTAAAATAGTTAACGTGACTACAGTGGTTCAACCTTAATGTTATGAAGCAACTAGAATACGTTTTGTGTGCAAAAACAAAACCAAAATAACGACTTTATTCAACAATTTTTCCACTTCTCTCTCAGTCTCCTTTGCAGTTTACGCAGTGAACGCAGTGCGGAGCTTCCGTGTTCTACATCAGAATGCCGAATCTGTTTTGTTTTTGGGCACAAAAATTATTATTTTAGCTTCATAACATTAAGGTTGAACCACAGTAGTCACGTTGACTATTTTTTTGTCTTTACTACTTTTCTGGACATTGAATGTGGTAATTTTGTTTCTTTCTATGGGAGATACCTCTCGGATTTCATCAAAAATATCTTCATTTGTGTTTTTACGAAGGTCTTGCGGGTTTGGAACGACATGAGGGTGAGTAATTAATGACAGAAATTTAATTTTTGGGGTGAACTAACCCTTTAAATATAGTTCAAAAAATGAAACGTGCATCATTTACTCACCCTAATGTCGTTCCATTGTTTGTTTGTTTTTGCCTATTCAGTGGAAGTCATGGGGAAAAAATGGTTTGGTTATTTGGAGTAAATCATGACATAATTTTCATTTTCAACAGAATGTTCAAACTGTCCCTTTAAATATTTCTTCTTTATGTCATGATATGTCATGATATTTCTTTGCACCAAAATGTTAAAAATTCCTAAACTCCTAAAGCTTATTTACAGGTTGAAATGACATTTTAATCACAGATTTACAATGTGGTCACAAAATCTTGGACGAAATATTGACCAAATCAGTGCATGTGATCTGAAAGTTGTATACCGCTACTATTTCTCAGAGAGAGATGCATGTGAGTCTGACTGCTGTGATTATGAAACGCTGTCTAAGAGTGCAAAAATAAGACTTAAGGGGATTAAATTACATGACACAGAGCTCAGAGAATTTACGTCTGCTGAATCACTCTGATCAACACTGCTGGGTTTGAGTTACAGCAGAACATGTGGTATTTGTTTTGAACATCAATTAATATTGATGATCCATTCCTGCATGCTCAGAGCAGCTATTTTTAAGATTTCAATTTAGAAGCAGTTTTATCTTATCTGCCTGAGACAAAGAACTCTGTTGACTTATCATTCATTTTGTAATTATTGCTTCTGCAATATGTTACAGTGGCATTTTTCAAATTTAATTAGATAAAAAACACATTAAAATAAATCTTTGTAGGTCTTCCTTGTTATGAAACAAAGCTGCGAAATTTCACTTTGCAGTTTATAAAATTAGGCAAACACTAGAACTACAATGAATCCATTGACAAACCTCCCATGTGAACTCTGTATAAATTTAGGGGAATATGGTGAAGTCAAGCACAAGTCATAAAATTGTATTGTCTGATCATAATAAATTAAGGTACCGGACAGAGGACAACTCAGGGAAAAGCGAGGAGGCTTCCCGAGAGACAGACAGTTCAGGCCAGACGAGTGGAGTGTGTGTGTGTGTGTGTGTGTGTAGTAGCCACACAAACCAAACTACTCAATCAGTCCTGAGCAAGAGGGAATGGGTTGTGCATAAGAAAAATTGAAAGAATTAAGGGGGCTGGAGTGAAAGTGTCCCTAAGTGCAGAGCGAGAGTGTGTACGTGCATTTGTGTGTAGCGCTGAGGACTATATTACTCCTGGGTTGTATGAAGGGGTGTAAATCAGGAGGTCCAACCACACCATAATGGCCCCTTTGGGTCAGTCTGCTGGCCCTTTAAACAGCTAAAAGAGATGGACGTTGGAGAGAATATACTGCTGAGAGTGATGAGAGAGTGAGAGAGGGAAAGGAAAAAAAAACAACAACAAAAAAAACAGGTGACCTGAATCATTTTGTTCTGAAAGAGTTTATTTAATTTTTTTTTAATCAGGTTTTACTCAGAAAATAAAGGGTTGAGATAAAACGCAAGTGAAGAAATGATTTCTTATCACCTGAGAAATCAGTTTGCTAGCTGAATGAATACAATAGTGTTATAAGCCTCTGTGAAATTATTATATGTCTTAAGCAAACTCTATAATCATCAGTTATGCTCTATATAAATAATATTTAAGTGTCACTATCCACAGCCTTCTATATTTACTGGTATAAAATAACAAAATTGACAATGCAGAGTTGTTAATAACATTGCAGGCAAGATAATAGGATATTTGTTTCCCGTGAAGCCATACCCGTACAATTATAAAATACATTTAAAAAAAACATAATATTAATAATAATATAACAAAATAAAAAAAAAACATATGTCATATAAAATAAATAATAGTAAAAATAAAAATAAATAATAAAAAAATTATAATAATAATAATGCAATATAAACACACACACACATATTTATATAATTTTATCTTTTCTGCTCTGTTAAGATGTCCTACAAAAAATTATGAAGACAACAATATACTACATCAAATATCCTATTATCTTTCAATGTTATTGACAACTCTGCATTGTCAGTTTTGTTGTTTTGTACCAGTAAATATACTGTAGACGGCTGTGGATAATGATACCTAAATATTATTTAACTGATATATAACTGATGATAATAGAGCTCATTTAAGGCATATAATAATTTCACAGAGGCTAATAACACTATTTTATTTATTCAACTAACAAACTGATTTCTCAAGTGATAAAAAATCATTTTAACACTTGCGTTTTATCTCAACCCTTTATTTTCTGTGCAAAACCTGATAACAAAATGATTCAGGTCACCTGTTTTTTCGCTCTTTCATCACTCTCAGCAGTATGTTCTCTCCAACATCCATCTCTTTTAGCTGTTTAAAGGTTTTGTTTTGATTACGTTTTGCAATGTAGCATGCTTAGCTTAGTTTTGGTCATTAACAGAGCCAAAAGTTTGTGCACACAAAGCCACAAGAGCGCAAATCATTAACGTTAGCATTGGTGGGGTGGATAACATTAGCGCTGTGCCTCCCCATCTTCCTCTTTCTACTCTTCCTGTAACCTCAGAGGTGGAGAAGAAAATGAAGAAGGATTAGTAGAACTCTGAATCATCCAAATTACTCTAAATGACTTCTTCCAGAAGGCACAGCCGACGTGTGGCATGTTTAAGATGACATTTCAGTTGTAGAGGTAATTTGCATTCTATTTGACTCCGAACGGCACGCCGATATTAAGTATTCCGCCTGCATTTTTTTGATTCACTCAGTTCAAAGATACACGCTAAGCAGCTGGGCTTAATCAGGGCAAGCACGACTCCTGTCAATCTAAGACAAAAGACATGGAGCTTCTCTAAGCTCCCGAGGCATTCGGCCCTGTCCACTCATGACACAGAGCAAATCTCAACTGCATCAATTCATCTTATTAAACAAAGATCTCAAACCGAACACATGTATCGGTAATATCACGGGCGAAATTAAAAGAAAGCGAGGGTGGGGGGTAAAAAGGAAGCAGGAGAAAAAAGATTATGTTCAGGTTATTACATGCGGCTGCACATCATGAGGTGTGAGGTTGCTGTGATCCTGTTGCTAAGATACTTGGCTAATACCACGGAAACAAGCCCATATTGCTAATCTAGAGGAATCCATGCATGCCTCCACATATTTTGGCAGTGTGAGCTTGGACTCCATTACATGTCGTCAGTCCCTCACCTACAGTCTATGGTGTCTCCCTTTTTATCTCCATAAGCCCCCAAGATCTGAAAGAAATATAGAAATGTGACACACTTTTGCCGCTATATTTGGTGGCCATGGGCAATTTAAAAAGGATTACACTTTGGGAGAAGGTTCTGTGAAAGTAGAAAACATGTGCATCCAGCCATAAGAGTCCTTCAAAGAATGCATATCTGGGGGAAAAAAGCACCTGTTTTGATAACACATTTTGAAGTCTACTCCATAGAATGAGAGCACTCAGGATTTTCAATGCATTAACAATACGCGTCATGTAAATATGAATATAAGCAATTAAGTATATAGGCCTGGTTTCACAGACAGGGCTTAGATTAAGTCAGGCCTTTATTTAATTAGGACATTTAAGTAGATTTATAAACCTGTCTTAGAAAAAAAACATTACTGTTGTGCATTTTGAGACAAAACAATGACACGGATATGTTTTAAGATTTGTCAGTACAAGTTGCTTTCAGTTAAAACAGCTCAAACATGCATTTCAGTCTGGGACTAGGCTTAAGCTTTGTCTGGGAAATCAGGTGATAATATTGAGGTGCTCATAGATGTGTTCAAAATCACTGATGTGCACTGAATTCTATAGCAACTTTATCTAAAAGTGATTCAGACTGATCTGAAGTTTATTTTAAGGGAAAATTTGGTTTGCACAGCATAATATAAACTGAATAATTCTGACCATCTGCTGAAACCTATAATGAATTAGAACTACAGTTTCAATAATGAAACAAAATATCAAAAACTAACAAAATTGCAGCTATGTTCATGTGTTATTGTCGAAATGCTGTACAAATCTAAATTAAAAAGCAAAAGCAAATATCTAATCCAAATTGTAAAAGGGCATGAAAAGGTTTACAGCAGGTTCTCAAAGTGTCCAGAGTCTGCTGCTTCTCTTATTCCTTAATATTTTGGTATTGTGTTTTAGAGTTTATGTAAAAGCAGATTACAGTTTCACCTGTCTTTTTGTTGGTAAAATTTGGGGAATGAAGCCAACATTCAAGAATGCTTAAAAAGCTGTAGTCTCTCTTTTTTGTATTAGTCAGTGCTTTCTGTTGCACTTTAAGCAAATGTAATATATTTACACAATTTTGCATTACCTGATTTGATTTATTGTTTCACTGTTTCATTGATAGATTGTTTCATTGTTTCATTTATTGATTGCTTCATTTATTGATTGATTGTTTCATAGTTTCATTCATTCATTCTCTGGATCATTGAGATAAACTTTATTTTTACAGAGATAATATTTCGGTTTATTTTATTTATTTTTTGCAGTAATTTGAAGGATTAAAATTACAGTTACTTTACAGTTATTACAGTTATTTTCGTCAGCTATGACTCATTAGATCTAGCATTCTGTCCACTTTAAATCAGTCACACATAAAGTAGCATGGTAAGTTTGTTCCAAGTGACCAACAACCTGTGCATTAAAAGGTTTTAAAAAGGTTCCAGCCAATGAGAATAGAGTATTCAAACTGATGGTATAAATAATATATATCAAGTTCAAGGTGAGATTCCTGAATGCTCAGTACATAACAAAAATCTTCAATAACATCATAACACAAAGATGATATTTACCACTTTTGTATATTGATATTAATAATCCATTTATTTACAATAATGTTACTAAACCATAATGGGGCAAATCAGCACTTTTATTCTTCTTTATATAATACCACACTGTTCACACAATGTGGTAAGCATCAGTGTTTGTGCACGTCCAAGTAAATGTTACTGTGAACACTTTTTCCAGGCACATATTGTTATTGCTGCTAAAGAGTAAACAGAGCAGGTTAGATCGATATGGAGCAGTGCGGTAGGGACGACAAACCTTTCGCTTTTCTTCTCTACCGCTCCACTCGTTTCTCCCAGTGGCGGGAGAAATAGCCTTGTTTACTGGTGAAGGGTCTGGCCGTTGATTGTCATCCCCACGGTAATGGCAATGCGTGCACCAGATCAATAACCATCTGCACCAATCCTCAAGCAATAACATTCAATAGGGAAAATCCATTTACTTTTACTTACCTTTCATTTCTTTCATTTTACCATAAGGACACCCAGCCTGGGCAGTGGGCTTAGCTAGGAGGGCATTTAGCCATGGGACCCCAAACACCACAAGTACCTTAAGCCTGTTTTTTCCCACTCAAAATTGGTGGCTGTTTGTGAAAAAGGTAGACTTTTTTTTAAAGGGAGAGAAAGATATCAGAAAAGTAAAAACTGCAGAACATCTAGCATGTGCAAAATGTTTGTTTGTGCTACAGTGCTCAGCGTAAATGAGTACACCCCCTTTGAAAAGTAACATTTTAAACAATATCTCAATGAACACAAAAACTATTTCCACAATGTTGACAAGACTAAGTCTAATATAACATCTGTTTAACTTGTAACATGAAAGTAAGGTTAATAATATAATTTAGATTGCACATTTTTCAGTTTTACTCAAATTAGGGTGATGCAAAAATGAGTACACCCCACAACAAAAATTACATCTAGTACTTTGTATGGCCTCCATGATTTTTAATGACAGCACCAAGTCTTCTAGGCATGGAATTAACAAGTTGGCAACATTTTGCAACATCTATCTTTTTCCATTCTTCAAGAATTACCTCTTTTAGAGAATGGATGCTGGATGGAGAGTGATGCTCAACTTGTCTCTTCCCCATAGGCGTTCGATTGGGTTGATCATGAGCCAATGAATCACTTTCACCCTGTTCTTCTTCAGAAATCCAACAGTGGCCTTAGATGTGTGTTTAGGATCATTGTCATGTTGAAAAAGTGCATGACGACCAAGGGCATGGAATGATGGTAGTATCTTCTCTTTCAGTATAGTGCAGTACATCTGTGAATTCATGATGCCATCAATGAAATGCCGCTCCCCAACACCAGCAGCACTCATGCAGCTCACATAAGGACACTGCCACCACCATGTTTCACTGTAGGCACCATGCATTTTTCTTCCTCACCTTTGCCACAACATACAGTTTTGAAGCCATCAGTTCCAAAATAATTTATCTTAGTCTCATCACTCCAGAGTATAGAGTCCCAGTAGTCTTCATCTTTGTCAGCATGGGCCCTGGCAAACTCTAGGCGGGCTTTTTTGTGCCTGGGCTTTAAGAAAGGCTTCTTTCGTGGACGGCACCAATGCATGCCATTCCTCTGCAGTGTATGCTGTATTCTGTCACGGGAAATAGTCACCAGTTTGGCTTTCTACTTCTTTAGATAACTGCAGTGAACTTGCATGCCGATTTTCTTCAACCCTTCTCATCAGAAGACGCTCCTGTCGAGGTGTTAACTTCCGTGGACGACCTGGACGTCTCTGTGAGATGGTTGCAGTACCATCTTTTTAAATTTTTTTGTACCACTTTTGCTAAAGTATTCTGACTGATAAGTAAAGCTTTGCTGATCTTCTTGTAGCCTTCAACTTTCTGGTGTAAAGAAATTAATTTCTTTCTCAGGTCTTTTGATGTGCCATTGCTGACAGCATGAAATGGGAAGGGGTTTTAACACCCTTTTATAGTCAACTGTCTGCTGAACACCTGCGTAATGAATAATTAGACTCACCTGTGGTTGAATTCTTGTTAAATTAGACATTTGTAGTCTAAAATCTAGCTTTGTTCCAGAGACTTTCAGTGGGGTATACTCATTTTTGCATTACCCTAATTTGAGTAAAACTGAAAAATGTGTTCTTTAAGTTATATTATTAACCTTACTTTCATGTTATAAGTTAAACAGATGTTATATAAAACTCTGGTTAACATTGTGGAAATAGTTTTTGTGTTCATTGAGATATTGTTTAAAATGTTACTTTTCAAAGGGGTGTACTCATTTACGCTTATCACTGTATATCAGCTAAGAATTTTCTACTTTATGCAAGAATTTATTTGGACTCTCAGTAATTATTATGAAGGAAATCTTATATATCTTAAAATATATATATATACATATATACAGCAGTGGCCAAAAGTGATGTCCGGAAGGTTTTTTTTATTTTTTATAACCAGTTCGTTTAAACCTTCAAAATATGAGGAACATATGTATATATATATTTTTATTTTTTAAATATGAGTGAAGAACACAACACTATACATTTGGTTAAGGTATTTATCTGATAAACTGATTTGGCAAAATAAGGCAAACTACAGATAAAGGTTTTATTTATATATATGTGTGTGTGTGTGT
>RJVU01018281.1:6393021-6407519 GCA_003731715.1 Anabarilius grahami
AGAATAATAAAATGCTTATTGTGTATTCTGTCATCACTCTCCAGGAGCTGGCCTGTATATGTCTCTGCTTCATAACAATGAATCTGGCTGGCCTCCCAATAACCCTGCTCCCATAGTCTAAGTCCACCTCCCCATCGTCACACCAGCAGCCAAATATCCATGCAAAAAAGCAACATTACCCAGCCTGATCCACTGCGAGAGACAGCTAGAGCAATGATTCAAGCAGCCTACTTCTAAGAACAGAGTACCGACAATTCACACACATACACACACACACACCAATAGAATCATGAGTGTGTTTATCGGGGGTATGCTTGTTTATGAAACTGAATGCTTTATATTTGGCTCCCTCTGTCATTGGGAATGGGCTGTCCCTTTTATGATTTATATTTATGAGGTATTTTTGCTAAAGCGTCACCATGCCTGAAAAGTGTCATCTACATCATCTTGTGGGAATGAATTCAGTGAAGCAAACAATATCCCACCCAAACAAACTATTTTTAAAGCAAAACATATTTACATTTGAGTAAAACTGCACACATCTTGATTTAAAGGATGAAAAGGGTAAGTTTTATAAGGGATTTACTAAGATAAATAGGTTAAAGGACACAGATGTCATGTGCACTTGTGGTACATGTAAGCTACATGTATATGTGGGAGTATATATGCATATAAATACACACACACACTCACAGAGAATACATACTGGCAAATCTAGCATTATTATAGGCCTGTGTTTGTGATGCACAAAAAGCCACTAGTCTTAAGTATTTATCGGATGTGCTTATGTACGTCGCTATTAATATTCTCGGAATACGTGTAAAGACGTGGCTTATGTGAGAATGTTCCTTTGAGTGTTCACACGCATCCTCTGGATTACTGAGACTATACCATGTACAGAGGCTTGTAAATGCTTTAGTAAAGAGTTGTCCACCTATTGTTATGCCTGATAAATATGGCCCATCATATAGATGCACTTAATCTCTCTGTGAAGGTCACAACCTTACATGTTACATATACGAGCACACTCGAAGTAAGAGATGCCCATATCACGCTCATAAATTGCCCATTGTTCCAGGTTGAGCTTCAAGCGCGCTGGAATGCCAAGAGCGCCTGACAGAAGGCCACTGTTCTCCCACCAGTGACAGCAGTGACTCACTGAAGCATCCATGCCATCCCACATTGTAAAGCTCCGGGCCTGGCATCCTCAAATCCACAGTGAGGCATTAAAGCTGGGCCTGGGATTTGGAAGATTTCAGAAGCCACATACATGCAGATGTGTAAATGTTGGCAAGATCATGAGTTACTTGTACTGTTTCAATTGTACATAATAAAGTTGGTATATAGGGCTTAAAAACAAACAAACAATAAAAAAGGATATGCTGTATACTTTTTATGTGAGTCCAATAATCACAATTATGATGTAACTCGGGAATAAATGACTGCAATTAAAATTTTACTGTTGTTGCACAGTGCTATTTTTCTTAATAAAGTATTACACATTGTAACATTCATTGCGTACTATCCCCCTTGCAATATTTGAACCATTAAACCTTTATTAGTTAATCTAACATTTATTAGCAAAGTAGTTTGTTATTAAAAAACAGCTGTTTATTAATTTAGCTTTTTTTTTTTTATCTGAAAGTTGAGTATAGACACAACACAAATAAAAAAGCAGAACACACAAATGTAGTTTTGAGAGTCTAGAGCCAGTGCTGTAGGAAACTTCTTGATAAATCTTGCATCATTTTTCTGTGCTTCGTAAAGATACTTCTATTTGAAATATATGTTCTTTAGTGCCGACAAAATTAGCACGTTAAAGCATTCGATAAATTTTTCCTGTTTAACACACTAAAAATATATTTAACGCAATTAACGCAGCACCTGTTTTTCTTCTCATAATTTGGCTAGTGTTACATTATATGAATATGATCATGCTCTTATTCATGCAAATGTTTTAAAACCACTCAAGCGCGACAAGACAAAAGAGAACGCGCTGTCTGTAAATGTCCTGTCTATATGAGACACACACACGTCGCACAGATATGGAAGGCCAAAAGGTTCACAAACACTGAAATTTTAACACGTCAACAACACATAAAATATGTGTATTTCACGTGTATTTAACACATATTTCACGCGTTAAATACGTGTTGTTTGTGCGTGAAAAATCAGCGTGTTAAATACGCGTGTTCAACATGCATTTAACACGTGAAATATGTTCAAAGTGTTAAAATTGTTGTTGACGTGTTAAAATTCACGTTTTTGAACCTTTTGGCCTTCCATACACAGAAAGACGCACCAGTATCCAATTCTCTTTTGCGCTTGAATGACAAATAACACACAGAATTATGCCAAAATGCCCATTTTGTCGAGTATTCTCATTAGAACTGTCTTAAATGAGTTAAATGAGTTAAATTAACTTAAAGAGTTGTGAGAAAAATAAGATGCGCGTCAGATCCGCGTCATGTTCGGCAACGTTAGGTCTTAAAGTCACAGCAGCCTAATAAAATAAACCAGCTGCTGTGATATTTATCATTAATGTTAATCAAAGAACAATAAAAAGATGCCATTACAACAAATATTTAAAATATACTGTCTTTAAGTTGTTTCTACATTAATTTGGAGAGTAACTGTGAAATTATTACAATATAAAAATATGAAAAACTCAAGTTTTTAATTGCAATTGAAAAAATTAATTCGTTTTTTTTTAATCGATTGACAGCACTAATGTTCTTATATTTAGGCTACTGTAGGTTACTTCAATTGCTGCACTGTCTATTATATTGCTGCAAATATTTCAAAATCATTAATTCCTGCTTTGCAATACTTTTAATTTGCCCAAGCAATAAGAAATAAATGAATTGACAGCTATTTCAATTGCTATATTGAAAGAATGTAGGAAGGGTTGCTTTATGAGACATGCTGAAATAATTATCACGAAAGAACTGCCAAATTTAGGAGGGAAACTAATGCAGTAAGCTGTAAATCTTTACATTCTTCTGCAAATAAATGCCTCTTCATAAAGTGTGAAAATTAAAGACTTGAGAGATATTACTATACTGAAAAAAAAAATGACACCATGACAGTTATTAAATGCTTAGGATTAAACCAACTAATCTGGTTGGAAGATATGATTTAAAATAAGTAAAATATTTCTAATAATCTAATAATCTAATATCTTGTTTGTAAGTGTCTTATGCATGATGTTTCTCCCACTCCCAGGAGTACAGTACATGAAAATGCACTGCTGTTTTATTTTAAATGAGCCATGAAAATTAAACTACTGCTCTACAAAGCGACGGTTTGCAAGCATAGAGAAAATATAAGAATTATTCCTCTGTATTTGCAATGGAATGTTAGCAAAATCCCTCGGTTGTGAACAGATAATCCAGGATCGCTTTCACAGAGGACGCTCTCTCTCACTCGGATGCTGATGTTCAAATCTGCAATTTCTAGAAAAAAATCTACATGCAAATGACAGTAAAAGAGCACTAAGGGTTAAAAAAAGCATTTCTTCTGTTACATTACTTTGTTGTGATCCTTATTAAACACAATGTAAAAGAAGATCTTTCATTAAAATATCACAAACAACATATGTAGTCAGATTTGAATCCATTACGTTTCACACAAATCCCATATTCTTTCTCAGAATTACTTTCAAATACAAATAAGTCCAAATACAAATCCTGTTGTCATTCCTTATAATTTGACTGTGTGTCCCAGCATATCTCTCATGACATGTGACGTGTCCCAGAGTGCTCTGGTCTCAGTGAAGCAGCATTACATCTGCATCTGTGCTTTTCCGGCATCGGTGGAAAACACACGCTAGATCTGCCGCTCTGTCTAATTACCTCATACAGCATGGCAACTTCAAAAAACGCAAGAGGTTGAACTTTCATATATATATTGATCTTAATTATTTCGGCCCCAGAGGGTTAAACAAACTCCAAAGTGGAAGCAGAGGGGTAGCTCTGTTTTTTTCAAGCTTTACTGGGATTTGGCTCAATTGGTATAGAGGTGCGCTGCAAAAGGGAGAGACGGGAAAAACAGCCTCGGGCACCTAGCTGAGGATTTGACCTGCTCTCGCAGCCCGGGAGAGAAAGAAACAGAGAAAGGGAGAAACGGAGAGAGAAAAAAAGCCTGCTTTCCCACACTCTCCAGGTTGGGTTTTTAAGGCTGGATATAGCGGTGCCCCTATAGGTGTGTGCATTTCCAAGACATTGCTAGGCAATAAGTGCGTGAGATGTTGAACAATTCAAACACTGTGCTGCAGTGCCGACCCAAGGCTCAGCTTACAGCCTCAAAATTAAACAAATAATAATAATTAAGAAAAAAATATCAGCTCATAGTCCCTGCACTCTGAGGCCTCACACGTTCAGCCCAGTCACGCAATGCAGCTCGACGTGGCCCATATGATAAAAGGGAATTATAAGCTAACACTAGAAGTTCAGAACCAAGTTATATCCTGTACCTTTGAAGTTTGTGTGTTTTCGATTGATACTTTTGGAATAAGTTGTAAAAATAAATATAAGAGGCTGCGTTTTTTGAAATAGCTCAATCAAGTTCTTTATTTCTATACAGTTTTAAACATTTCACAAACACTGTTTTAAAATCTACAGTTTTTAAACATGTTCTTTTATGTTTGGCTGACCATAATTATAATACCTAAAACTTGGTTTTGTGTCGGACCTGAACAAATTTAAAACCTAATTTTGCGTCTTTCTCCAAAACTATTAGCAAATAAACATCTTACAGTTGGGTCATCTCGAATTTAAATGCATACATATATCACCAACAGCTATTCAAAAGAAATAGTGTTGCTTCGTACTACAAGTTCTGCTACAGGAATCATCTCTTTTTTTACTCCATGTATTTTTGCTCTTCCCTACCTTTCTATTTTGCTGGTATTTTTTGAGGAGAGTTCTGCTCTACTACGGTTATGATAATTTGATCGGTGAAGACATAGATATTTGAACTGGAAGAACAGGAAGATGCAAATCCCCCCGTAAATCCCTATGCCATACAAGCCTCAGCCGACGGTGCAGTTTAATATCTGCAGCCATGATTAAAAAGAGAAGGTGAAGCTCCATTGTAGTAATAAGAAGGATGAATGTGCAACACAGGGGCTGGGAAAAGAGGGGTAGGGGGAGGTTTTCTTTTTTCTTTCTTTCTTTTTTTTTTTTTTTNCATGTCTATGAATTATAATATAGAGGATATGAAATCTGACAAGGAACTTTTGTTGTCCCTCAAGGCACCAAATAATTTAGAATATTGATTCAGGTACAAGCATTTTATACAGGGTCACCTGTAAGTACTCTGCATTCTCATTGGATCGCAAAATACTGTGTAAATTCTACATAAAAACAACAGATTTGTTAAAAATATTAAGGACAATTGACTATTATGCTCTGAATAATTGACATTTGTTTTGTCTAATATCATAATTTTATCATAATTGTATTTTGACTGCAAACATTACAGTGTTTTTAGACTGAATTGGTTTAAAATGTATTGTAAATATACAAGAATGTTCAGTTTCAGCTCATTTTTCAATGCAATCCATTTGATAGAGGCTTTATCAAATTTCTGCAGCTTGAAGCTAACTCAGGCCTTTTATCTTATACCCACATACAGGGAAAAAAAAGACTATGATCATACTTAGCAGTCCACAATTCAAGGACTGAATATTCGTACAGGCATCTTTTATACTGAGTGAATGTCTAACGCCTAATGTTGACGTGACGTCTTTCATCATTTGAAATAAGAGACATTTGGATTAAGAAAATGACAGTTTTCATTTCAATTTGACCTGTCACTTTAGGACTTACTAAAGAACTATCAGAAAGGGCAAGGAAGCAGAATTTTCATGTAGATTTTTCCCATGTCAGTTACACTATTTCACTGAAAAATATATTTTATTTAATGTGTTAGCATGCAAGGTAAACCATTATAAAGGAGGGAAAAAACTGCTCTATATGCAATACAATAGTGATGAAGAGCTGTAAACAGTTTGGGTCTATCAATAAAAGATTGAAATAAGCATTTCCAAAGTTGAAATTTCACTATCACTGATGCACCACAACATATTATAATTATGTAGCTGCATCCACAGTTAAATAAAAAAAAAAGTGCTGAGTGGAAAAATCTGGTACTCCCAATTGCAATTGGAGTTTTGTAAAATTCAGTTATACCTGAATCAAATGAATGACAGTCAACTTATTTTATTTTGTCTGTATTGCACATGTTTGAAAATCCGCTAATTTCAATTTAATTAAAAAAAAATAATCTGTTCATCAAACATTAAGAATTAGTACTTCAAAGTCAATGCATCCAAGAACGTTTAAAAATGTCAAAAGATTAAGGGGGAAAAAATGAAACAAATGAAAAACAATGTAATGATTGTGTGTGTGTGTGTGTATATAATATATATATATATATACACACACACACACACTGCAAGTTTACTGTGGATGATAGCTGTTCATAGTGCACTTCTTTCACTTTCAGATAGCGTCTAGACCAGTCTTAACCACCATTCCATTCAATTCAAAAGGACATTAAGACATGGATGAGTCTTTGGGTCGATAGTGTCAGCAGAACTATAGCAAACTCTCTAATGGAAACCAAATTGGGTGGCTGTTTTATAGCAGCAAGGCAGAAGCAGACGCACAGAGGTTGAGGGCAATAGACTGAGGTCATACAGGTCAGAGATCAGAGCATTCTGCTATCATAAGGACAGACATCAGATTTACAATTAGACAGGCAAGTCAGGGGTACACATATTCACACACATACATCAATGAAAATTCATACAAATTTGCAAGCACATTTTATGTTTCATAGGCCTATATGTTAGAATAAGTTTAAAGTTCATGCAAACAAAGAAACAGTTTATATGCATAAAAGGAATTAATAGAATAGAATAGAATAGAATAGAAAAATCATTAAAAGCATTACATATATATTTGAATGTGTGTGTTTACCAGTGTGAAATGACTTCCTGTCACTGAGATACACTGTGCACTTCTATGTTTTCTCCTCACACATTTATGTCAATAAAAATGCTGTGCGTCCGTTCTGGGGACAGCCAGCAAAAACACTCTAAGTAAATTAGGCACTTCAAGTGGCATGAATCACCAGTCTAGTCTCAGTATTGCTCGGGCGGAAGAAAGTGGAGGCTTAATGATCTAAACCATGTGAAGGTCGTCCCTCCTCTGTCACCAGTAACAGTGAAATGTCACTCTAAATTCCTGCTTCTAACAACATACACATCCTTGGAGTTTCCAGGTGTGGTCAAGCCTTTTTATAGTTTTATTTTTAATCATTATTAGGTGTAATGCCGCCCATTTAAACAAATATATATTATTTAAAATAAAAAAATAAATATATAAAAGTTAATATTTATTTAGTTTGGAAATCTTAACCTAGAGTTTGGTAAATATTTGTTTAACAGATTAAATGGTTAAAATATGACTCGTTCAGCAAAAAAGAATTGGAGTTGCTGACTTAAAACCTAAATCTCGGGACTGACGTTATGATTCCTGATTACAATCTTCTCCAATTCCACCCTTTGTTGGGCTTTTGTGTGCTTCAAAACCAAGTAAGCTACTTAAGAAAACACCCCTCGCTGGGTGAAGTGAGCATAGACAGTGTTTCATTACAGTGTTAGTTTCTAGTGCCACTTTTAATGTTCAGAGTTTTGCATTCATAAATGAACAATACTTTCACCAGTGTTGTACCAAGAAATGTTTAAAGACTTCTGTAAATCGCATTTATACGCATCATCTGTGTTACTTACACTGACTCTCTGCTCAACACCACAGTTGTCATTGTTGCTGCCCCCTGGAGATAGTGGCTATGAAGTACCTAAATTGGTAGTGACAGACATGCACTTATACGAATGGAAACACAAACAAAGTGTACATTTACATTTGCACATCTTTCAGACTTTCCCATTTGAGTTCAGACTTTACCATAAACCATTATAAACTATCTTATCGATTTTTAAAGAGGCAGTTTTCTGTCCTGTGCTGTTTCCTATTGGAAGAAGACATTTGAAAAGCCAATAGGCTTTGCTACATTCCAGCTATTAGCATTGCATCTTCAGATGAATTTCAGAAGAATTGCTTGAAACTAGAAACATACATCGCACCAGGTTTTGAGTTTGCATATTTTTCTGCAATTATACATGAAATCTCAACAAAAATCCTAAATAAGTTGGGCTAACACAAAAAAATAGGTAATCAGTTACATACATTTTTTTTTAGTTAAGATGTTCCCAATTTTAAGTAAGCAGAACTACTCATGCATGTTAATTGCTCCTAACTTGAAGTATTGAGTTAGTTAACTCACACATTTTGATAGCAATTAACACAAAAGACTTAAAAAAGTTAACTTTTTTTATTTTGAGTTCTTTCAAATCAAATGAGTTCACTGTAAACCCTAATAAGTTGTCAGAACTAAAAAAAAAAGTTAGGGTAAAAAGTTTTTTTTAAGTTAAGGAACTCAAAATTTGAGTTAGATTTTTTTCAAATATGTTTTTTGTTGTTATTAACTTGAAATAATTGAGTAGACTAATTTATACATTTAACTTAAAATTATCATGTTATCTCAATGTAAATATTATGCTAGCTATAACAAATTAATTCAGACTTTCTAATTGGCTAACATGTTAACAATAGCATGCTGGTATTGCACTTACTAGAAGAGTGCAACAACTTAAAACATGTAACTTACCTGCTCTTAAACTAAGCATGATAACTCTCCAAAAACCCACATTAACAGAAACTCTTCTAAATTAGCATAACAAACACATTAATCACTACTAAATCTCCTTTACCATTAATCTTGCACAAAAAAAAAAAATAATAATAGTATTATAGTATTATACAGTACTTAATTTTAGTATTTACTCTCCCTTTCGAGTGCCATGGACAAAGCATGCTGGGAAATAGAAATTCCAGCCCAGTTTCAGTCAAACTTAAGTTAGTCTAAATTAAAAGAAGTGAGTTCATACAACTCAAAACAATGAATCAGTTCAGTTTACTTGAAATATGTCAGTGCTGTGAACTCAAAAGAAAAAGAAAGTTCTAAATACTCATAACAGTTAATTTAGCTGAACTAATTTGTTTAGTTTAAGTTTGTCCTACTCAAACCAATTTAGTATTTTGAGCGTTATAGGGTTTATAGTGTATAAATGATGATGTATTACTCTCTCCCTATCTGGTCATCTCTTTCAACTCCCCTATAAGAGGGTCAGAACAGATATGAGGACAGCTGAGCTCTGGCTGTCCAGAGATGGTTTCCTTCACAACAATGTATAAAGAAGTCAAGGTGAAATTCCCCGAGAAGCTGTAACTTTTCAACATGCAGTTGTATAGTCAGATAGATTTACATGCTTCCGTGACTGACTAACAAGGTCAAGAGCAGGAGGCTAATAAAAATGTAAAAAAAGAGAAGAAGAGAGAAACAGAACTCTTCTCTCGCCTCCATTCATCCAAGGCTCCACATCCAGTACAAGCAAATATTAAGCAGAAAATCGTAAGATCAGAAATATAAAGAGCTATAAATACTGAATACAAATAGCATGCAGTCTTGGTATTCACACAAAGAAAACAGAGTCAGAGAAGAAACAACAAAACACACGGTTGCATGCTAACTCTAAATCCAGCTATTCTTTTCTTTCGGCCCTTCTCTCTTTCTATTTTCTCTCACGCGCTGACCCGCGGCTTCCGATGTCACAGACACATTAAAGGCGAGTTTATTATCAGGCCGGAGAAAGACAACACACTCAGTGCCTGAATTATGACGACAGTTGGAAATCCGTTGTCTCAAGCATGAAGCCAAATGGACTGTATTTCTTCTCTCTGTAAAAACATACATCACTGAGGGCTGAAGGGCAGACTCTCAGTAGGTAAGCGTTCTGTAGTCGTGGCCCTCACTTAACCAGCACTGGGGGCCAGATCACTCTGATAAAGCAACTATTTAACCCTGACTTGAACTCCCACTGAAAATACAACCCTCGCATGGCACTATCTCCGAGAGGTCGAGAATAAAACAGCAACGGGAAAGAAAATATCACGTGCGTCCTATGAGCCAGAGAAAGCAAACATTTGCTCAAATTCATAAGCTTGTTATTTGGGTTTGCCTAAGATCTTATCACCTATCCTGATCCAAAACACTTACAGATAGTAAATATTGTCTGGGGGACTTAAACATCTCATTTTTGTCACCAAATTTATATGTCACCTGCGCGATTTTTTAAATTATTCTCAAAAAACTAATAGCAATTTTTGGTAACACTATGATATGGGGAACAAATATTCACTATTAACTATGACTTTTGCCTCAATAAACTCTTAATTTACTGCTTATTAATAGTTAGTAAGGTAGCTGTTGTAGCGTTTAAGTTTAGGTATGGGGTAGGATTTAGGGATGTAGAATATGGTCATGCAGAATAAGGCATTAATATGTGCTTTATAAGTAATATTAATCAGCCAATATGCAAGCTAATAAGCAACTAGTTAAAAGTGAGAATTGTTCCCCATACTAAAATGTTACCCAATTTTTTTTAATCAATTGCACAGTCTTCTTTCGGATCATCTAAAAACCATAATGTTGACACATTTATGCATGAAACATCCTGTCATTTTCCCAACCAAGACACATCTAAAACAAAAACCTAGACAGCTGTCAATCAGGCGTCTGTCACTAGTAACTTTCCCAGGGTTGGGCTGTGTGCTGGCATCCCCACACTGTTTTCAGATAAACAGTTCCTATTACACTGCAAACAGCTCTTCGTGCCCTCCCCTCCTCCTCCGAAAACAGAGTCATAATTCAAAACAAATGATTCCAGGCTTTGATGAGAGCACTTTTATGGGTCACAGAGAGTGAACCTCCCTACCGACATCTGTTTGATTTTATCTACTTGAACTTTATCCTCAGCTGAAGATTTATCGGCCTGCACTGGACCGAGCCTGTTAAAGTCGCCGTAACAGACAGGGAGAGAGAGGGACCGCAGGGGTGATCGTGAAGGACTGTGCAAGTAAATGAGTGTGGCATAGCAAGTGTGTGAATTAATTAGTTGCAATGAGTGATGAGGGGGAAAAAGCCCAATATAGGAATAGTAATATGTGAGAGTGGACCAGAGGGCAGAAGATAAGAATTAGGTTACACTTTATTTTGATGGTCCCCTTTAGATATTCTGTTGACTATAAATAACATTGCAACTACATGCCAACTAACTCTAATGAGAGTATTAGTAGACTGTTAGGGGTAAGTGTTAGTAGAATAAAGAGTGGGTTAGTAGAATAAGTTGACATATAGTTGCAAAATTACTTATAGTCAGTAGAATGTCTGCTGGGGGAGCATCAACATAAAGTGTTAGCAGATATTAAGCTGACAGTCTACTAATACTCTAATGGGAATTAGTTGAGATGTAGGTGCAATGCTACTTATTGTCAACAGAATGTCTAAAAGGGCCCATCAAAATAAAGTGAAAATGAGAATTATTACAAAATATGTCATATGGTCTTCACAAGAGTCATTTGGGTGGGGTATTTAAGAAAAAAATAAATGGTTTTTAAAGAAGTGCTCACCAAGGCTGCATTTATTGGATAAAAAAGTAAAAATTACAGTAAAATTACAGTAAAAAAAAAAAAAGTAACTGTGAAATATTATTACAATTTAAAATAATTATATTATATTTTAATATATTTTAAAATGCCATTTACTATCACTTTTTATATATTAAATGCATCCTTACTGAATAAAGTATTAATTTTTGTTAAAAATGTAAAAACAAAAATATTACTGACCCCAAACTTTTGAGGTATCTCAAAAACTGAGTGTGAAGTGTTAATCTTTTATTTTTATCTTTACATTTCAATTTTAACTACAGTGGTACACCAATAAATATTCCTGCAAAAAGTGTGGTTAAAATAATAAGTGTCTGTAAAATCTCTCTTCTGCTCCTCATGCTATTAGCGTGTAGGTCGTGTACTAGTTGTTTAGTTGCTGTACGTGTGGTTCAGGCAGCAGGTCAAAGCCCTGGTCAGAACTCTGAGATTCCCAGACTCTTAAAGGGCCTATAACTCATTCCCAAGCCTGCCTTAGACCCAGTCTCCTCCTGGCTCTTTCCAGCTCTGAAATATCCTTTCAAAGGCCTGGCGCTGGAGACAGATACTGAGGTGTTTGAGATAAGGTTGGAGATGCATTAAGGGATTTTCCCTTTTAAAGTTGTCAAAGTTTTTTTTTCTCTCTCTCTGCAGCCCCTTTTCAGTCATACATTTTTCCCAGAGGCTTGTGAAAGGAAACTGAAAAAATAGGTGAGCCAAAAAAGAGAGAGAAGCAGCATATTAAGCAGGGGGGGCTTAGGCTTGTGGTCACTTCACAGCTCATAAAGGATATGGAGGGAGACTGTGAAGAGGGCCCAAATGCTGAGACTTAAGGGACAGGCAGAAGAAAAACTCAGCTACATTTAAAAGCACAAATCGTTAGTGGAAGCCAGGTCAGAGAAAACCTCTCCTCAGGTAGATCGCTGAGACTCCAGCCATACAGGGGAAGAAAACAAGTAATACAATCTGCAACAAAGCACACTTTTGTACAGAGTTATATTAAAGACTCTAGGGGGAAAGTCAGACTGAAAGCCAACTTTGCGGACATTGCAGAAAGCTGAGTACCTATAAATGAACAGAAAAGGCAGAAGACCTTCATGTAGGAGTTGATTCTGCAGTTATCTTAAGTTTACTTTTCTTTTGAAAAGTAATTACATGATTATGCATGCTTGCACAATCATGTAATTGATTAGCCCCTGACATTCTTCAAAATATCATATTTTATGTTCTGGAGAAAAAAGAGAACTTAAAAAAAAAAGTGGGAAAAAAGTGCACTTTTTACTTTATATATATATATATATTCATGATTTGTTATCACAACATAATATCTTGAGTTTCTGTTGATAAAATTGCCTTCATTGTATTAAATTAAATGTTGTAATTTCAATGAACTCAAAATTTTAAGGCAACCAGAACCAGAACTCCATATATATATATATATATATATATATATATATATACACACACATATATATACAGTGGGTATGGAAAGTATTCAGACCCCCTTACATTTTTCACTCTTTGTTATATTGTAGCCATTTGCTAAAATCATTTAAGTTCATTTTTTTTCCACATTAATGTACACACAGCACCCCATATTGACAGAAAAACACAGAGTTGTTGACATTTTTGCAGATTTATTAAAAAAGAAAAACTGAAATATCACATGGTCCTAAGTATTCAGACCCTTTGCTGTGACACTCATATATTTAACTCAGGTGCTGTCCATTTCTTCTGATCATCCTTGAGATGGTTCTACACCTTCATTTGAGGAGGTGTTTGATTATACTGATTGGACTTGATTAGGAAAGCCACACACCTGTCTATATAAGACCTTACAGCTCACAGTGCATGTCAGAGCAAATGAGAATCATGAGGTCAAAGGAACTGCCTGAAGAGCTCAGAGACAGAATTGTGGCAAGGCACAGATCTGGCCAAGGTTACAATAAAATTTCTGCTGCACTTAAGGTTCCTAAGAGCACAGTGGCCTCCATAATCCTTAAATGGAAGATGTTTGGGACGACCAGAGCCCTTCCTAGAGCTGGCCGTCCGGACAAACTGAGCTATCGGGGGTGAAGAGCCTTGGTGAGAGAGGAAAAGAAGAACCCAAAGATCACTGTGGCTGAGCTACAGAGATGCAGTCGGGAGATGGGAGAAAGTTGTAGAAAGTCAACCATCACTGCAGCCCTCCACCAGACGGAGCTTTATGGCAGAGTGGCCCAACGGAAGCCTCTCCTCAGTGCAAGACATGTGAAAGCCCGCATGGAGTTCGCTAAAAAAGCACCTGAAGGACTCCAAGATGGTGAGAAATAAGATTCTCTGGTCTGATGAGACCAAGATAGAACTTTTTGGCTTTAATTCTAAGCGGTATGTGTGGAGAAAACCAGGCACTGCTCATCACCTGTCCAATACAGTCCCAACAGTGAAGCATGGTGGTGGCAGCATCATGCTGTGGGGGTGTTTTTCAGCTGCAGGGACAGGACGACTGGTTGCAATCGAGGGAAAGATGAATGCGGCCAAGTACAGGGATATCCTGGACGAAAACCTTCTCCAGAGTGCTCAGGACCTCAGACTGGGCCGAAGGTTTACCTTCCGACAAGACAAATGACCCTAAGCACACAGCTAAAATAACAAAGCAGTGGCTTCACAACAACTCCGGGACTGTTCTTGAATGGCCCAGCCAGAGCCCTGACTTAAACCCAATTGAGCATCTCTGGAGAGACCTAAAAATGGCTGTCCACCAACGTTTACCATCCAACCAGACAGTACTGGAGAGGATCTGGAAGGAGGAATGGCAGAGGATCCCCAAATCCAGGTGTGAAAAACTTGTTGCATCTTTCCCAAAAAGACTCATGGCTGTATTAGATCAAAAGGGTGCTT
>RJVU01018281.1:6408415-6453208 GCA_003731715.1 Anabarilius grahami
CCTGACCTGGGCTACAGAGAAGCAGCACTGGACTGTTGCTCAGTGGTCCAAAGTACTTTTTTCGGATGAAAGCAAATTTTGCATGTCATTCGGAAATCGAGGTGCCAAGGTCTGGAGGAAGACTGGGGAGAAGGAAATGCCAAAATGCCTGAAGTCCAGTGTCAAGTACCCACAGTCAGTGATGGTCTGGGGTGCCATGTCAGCTGCTGGTGTTGGTCCACTGTGTTTTATCAAGGGCAGGGTCAATGCAGCTAGCTATCAGGAGATTTTGGAGCACTTCATGCTTCCATCTGCTGAAAAGCTTTATGGAGATGAAGATTTCGTTTTTCAGCACGACCTGGCACCTGCTCACAGTGCCAAAACCACTGGTAAATGGTTTACTGACCATGGTATTACTGTGCTCAATTGGCCTGCCAACTCTCCTGACCTGAACCCCATAGAGAATCTGTGGGATATTGTGAAGAGAAAGTTGAGAGACGCAAGACCCAACACTCTGGATGAGCTTAAGGCCGCTATCGAAGCATCCTGGGCCTCCATAACACCTCAGCAGTGCCACAGGCTGATTGCCTCCATGCCACGCCGCATTGAAGCAGTCATTTCTGCAAAAGGATTCCCGACCAAGTATTGAGTGCATAACTGAACATAATTATTTGAAGGTTGACCTTTTTTTGTATTAAAAACACTTTTCTTTTATTGGTCGGATGAAATATGCTAATTTTTTTAGATAGAAATTTTGGGTTTTTATGAGCTGTATGCCAAAATCATCAGTATTAAAACAATAAAAGACCTGAAATATTTCAGTTGGTGTGCAATGAATCTAAAATATATGAAAGTTTAATTTTTATCATCACATTATGGAAAATAATGAACTTTTATCACAATATGCTAATTTTTTGAGAAGGGCCTGTACATACACTGCCCTCCAAAAGTTTGGAAACACCCCTGGCAAAGTGTGGTTTTGGACGATATCAGCATTAATCCTTTCATTTTTTAGTGCAAATACATGAAAGTAACTTGACATTATCATTGAAGACCAGCAATATTAATTTTCATTTTGATTACACAATAATGGCAATATATACATGTCAAAGTCAGACATGCCCCTTTGCCAGCTGTGATGCCTGGTTACTGGTTTAAACTTGGCCCAGATTTGTAAAAGATTTTTGGGTCAGCACACCTTAATAGCTTCAACAATTAAATGCCAATTAAGTTCAGAATTCAATGAACCAATTAGAGCCCAATTTAGGTCAGATAGCTGCTCATGGTGGATATTTTGATGAATCGAAAATGTAAGTTTTTTCTATGTATAAACTGTTTATGTAATAAAATATGTTTTCGTAGTTTGTGTTGTCCCCTATCAGTGCAAAATTATCACAAATTAAAAAGGATTCATGCCAGTAATGTCCAAAATCCCACTTTTCTAGGGTGTTTCCAAGTTTTTGGAGGGCAGTGTATTTATATATATATATATATATACATCTTCCTTATGACTTTTTCTGTCTCTCTTGCAGTAATGCTGTGCCATGATACTAATGCTGAGACGGTCTCTGATTAAAGTTTCAAAGCATTTCTCTAAATGTACACGATAAATATAAGGCTTTATTTTCCACAAAAAGTCAATCTACTTTCATACCTTTGCTTCAAAAAGCCACAGATTTCAACAAAACCTTCTATTAATGTTTTTACGAAAATAAAGGAGGCCTGGCATAAGTTTGGTGAAGCTGGAGGTGGACTGACAATCTGTTAATGCTAAGGAGCTATGAAATGTTATCAGAATCACACTGAATTCACTAGTTTTTGAGAGGAGATTCAGGGTTTGAGTCCCGTGTGATGTGACAGTTAGCATCTTTAGATCTATCAAAAAACAGTTAAAATACATCTTACTCCACATAAACAGCCTCCTTGTCTTCTCCTTTGTCTTCTTCGCTCTCTCTGGAGTGGTTTAGGGGTGGTTGGACGGGGGTTTGTCCAGCTTGAGCAGAGATTAAATTTAGACTGTGATTGGGAGAGTAAAGTTGACTCTGAGCATTAAGTGGGATTAAAGTTGGGCTGGCTGTGGCAGGACCTGAACACATTCACTGTTATGCACTGTTGCAGACCCCCTATTCATCTAAAGGTTTTGAAAGCACGAAAGAGAAAGAGAGAGAGAAAAGTGTGTGTTGGAGGGGTTCTGCAGGCCCATTTGTTATTTTAAATGTGGCTGTGAGTGTCTGCATTGAGGGACGAATTAATCCATTAATCCAAAATTAGTATAAAAGATCAGTTCTTGCCACTGAAGCAGAGCAGAGCATGCACTGGGTGACTGAGCATTTGAGTGTGTTTTGAGTGTGCAGGAATATCATTATATGTGCGGAAGTGTGCATCCGAGTCGGCGTCTGACAATGTAAAATTAAACAAAGCATCATTTTAAACTCCACTTACATTCAAATCTGATATTAAGAACTTGTATTTTCTCTGTTCACCAATTTCACCAAATTTTTTCATCCTTTTGGTTTACAGAAAGGTACTAAAGACATCGTTAAAATAGTTTTTTTGTTTTGTTTTTGCACACAGAAAGTATTCTCGTCGCTTCATAAAAATTAACGTTGAAACACTGCAGTCACGTGGATTATTTTAATGATGTCTTTAGTACCATTCTGGACCTTGAAAGTGGTGGTTAAATTGCTGTCTCTGGAGGAGTCATATACCTCTCGGATTTCATCAAAGATATCTTCATTTGTGTTCCGTAGATAAACGAAGGTCTTACGGGTGTGGAACGAAATGAGAGTGAGTAATTAATGACAGAATTTTCATTTTTGGGTGAACTAACCCTTTAAGAAAGTCTTAAAATATCTCTTTTTGTGTTAAACCGAAGAAAGACAGTCATATAGTCTGGGACTACATGAGGGTGATTAAATAGAGAGACAAAACTATTTTTCCCCTCAATTATTTCTTTACAACACCTGCTAAACTTTCACACAATTAAATGTTTGTTCACCAGTAATAATTTGTTACAAACAGACAGATGACACATTTTTTTAGTCGTTTATCTTTCTTGCACACCTGTTGGTGTGTATAAAGTTCAATCGTCACTGGCCTACTGCTCTGACAACAGCTATTTCTTCTCTTTCCTCTAACATTTTCAAACAGTCTCCTCAAGCAATTAACAGAGTGAATGTGAGTTCATTCTGCAGGCATAAACGCCCAGCATGTCTACATGGGACATTTCCTGTGCTAATGAAATCCAGAGCAGAACAGTCAAAACTTCACTGACCTCTCAGCATGAGGAATCATCTCCAAAAACACCCTAAACATTCCCCCTTTCCAGTGAGCATCTAAAAACAGCCCCATTTTGTTTTATGATTTTTAGCTTGTTGGTAACAATAAGCAATATAAAATGTGCAGTAAACTGGTGCTGCCAAACTGGCTGAGGCCAGTGAAACTGAAAGTTGGTGAAAGAAAAAGGAAAAAAAAAAGTAATTGGACAGACGTCCACAATTTGTAAAAGAAGGAAAGAGAAAACTCATAAAAATGTTGTAAATGCATGAGAAATGCATCAAATGTACATCAGCCAAATAAATAAAATAAAAAAACTACATGGACTTAAGCAAATCAAAAACAAAAAAACAAAAAAACATATGTCACTCATTTACTCATGTCATTGCTGCAAAACCAGTTAAAAGCTGTGTTAATGTTCTAAAAGCATTAGTAATGAAACCTTCAAAGTGTCTATCAATGCAGTGCGTATAAGGAAGCCGAATTTTACAGTCTCTGGCATTGGCAAATAGTTTCCGAAATACATATATGTAAGCATTTCTCTCTTTTACTATTCAGAGATTTATAGAGCTGGAGTAAATTACAGTGGCCTTGAAAAAGAAACCAAAAATCATCTCCTCCATCAGTTTGACTCTGCGTGTGCCAAAACTTGGCCTTTTAACTCCACAAGCCTCTCTCTTTCTCGAGCCCCCTTCTCTGCCGTCAGCGTACACAGCATGTGAACAACTGATCTGACATAAATGAAAGAGCAGAGAGGCATAAAACAACATGGCTCTTTGTGCTTTCGGAGACTTAATACCGCACTGGGCCACAAAATCTGATCCCACACATATTCACATTCAAGCAAACACAAACGTTTGATATGCATTCAATATAATACATGTATATTATCGGTATAGGAGGGATGTGCTATTATGTTGCAGATGTGACTACAAAACAATTTTGGCTACAAAACCCAAATGCCAAACAGATGAATGGAAGACATGGTAACAAACACACACACACTCACACAAACACACGCACCCCCTTGCAACCACCCGGCATTTGGGCTAAGATTAGACAAATTAAATAGTATTATTCACGTCAGTGGTGCAGCTGTGCTTTAAAGTGGCTTTGTGTTAACTATCAAAATGGTTTGCTTTGAAAGCCACAGTCTTCCCTCCATTGGCTAAATGAAAAAGCCCTCCTGCTCCCGTTGGGTGGGAAGCTTTTTTTTTTTTTTTTTTGCTCATGCAATGGAAAAATCATGGCTCCCTTCGACTGGAACGACTTTGGAATGACTCAAACATCTCCAGATCAGATGTTTTGCTTCTATGGATGAGGTTTACAGGGTGGAATTGGTTTTTCATCAAAATTGACAAGATTTTTTTTATGGTGCATGTAAGCGATTATGAACATGTATGGTGTATGGGAGTTTATTCTGTAAATGTGTGCACACTGTCTAAATCTCCCTGCTGTGGGGACAGATGATCATGTCAGTCTCTATGCGCTCTCCCTCTGAGCTGAGAATGGATGTTCGGCTAGACACGAGCCAGAGGGGTGCGCATATGTGTGTGCAGCAGAACACCAGCCAGGGACGATGATGGATCTTCTACTTTCAGGCATATCATCACCTGCATGCATGTGTAACACACTGTGTCAATGTGTGTGAATATAAGAAACAGTGAGAGAGTGCGCAAGAAAGAAATGGAGGGAAACCAAGGAGAAAGTGGATATGAAAAGTTCCGGAAGACAATATTTCATTAAAGTCAACATGAAATCGAAATTGAGCCTATCTATTTTCTTAATGCATGTTCCTGGTCTTATTGTGAACGATTTATCAGTGCATGTTATTCCAAAGAAAAACAAAAATGTCTGTCTTTATAATATTTCATTAAAATGTAACATCCTCTCCCCCTCTGAAACAACTTTTATTTTCTGCTGACATCACTTTGGCTATGTAGGATATTGGATCATGTTAAACAATAGTCAAATAACTATTTAGGGCCCGAGCACCGATGGTGTGAGGACCCTATTGTAATTGCTTGGCCAATTCTTCTTCTTCTTCTCCGAAATGAATCACATTTTTGAGGGCCTAAACATGCTTGAAAACTCATGAAACTTTGCACACACGTCAGAAGTGGTGAAAATTTACGTCTGATATGAGTTTCAGAATTAGGTGTGGCAAAATGGCTCGATAGCAGCACCTACAAAATTTCAATTAAGTGCCCTTCGCGCTGTGTTTCACGTACAGTTATGAAATTCGTAAGACAGATGTAACAGCCCAATACCTACAAAAAAAACAAACAACAGGAAGTGAGATATTTTGAGTTTTCTCTGCAAAATGTTGTCAGTTTTTGCCATTTCCAGACGTTGTACTTTAACAAACTCCTCCTAGAGCTTTAATCAGATCAACATCATATTTGGTCGCACACTGTTCACTGTTTTACTAAGGCCAGTGGGTGGCGGTGAGCCCGGGTGCGAGGGCCCTTTCATCACTGCTTGCAGCTTTAATTAGTCATTGTTTTAGCAAACTCACATTCAGTCTGGCTCCTTTCTGGTATATGTAATGCCCACTTTTCATAATCCAGACAAGTCACTCAATGACTGATATATGATATATCATATCATTATATGATATATGATACAATACGATACAATACGATACGATATGATATAAGGATAAGATACGATGCGATATATGATATATCATATGATATGATCATATAATATGATATATATGATGATGATAAGATACGATGCGATATGATATGATATGATAAGATACATCATATATATGATATGATACGATACGATGATATATGATGATATTATACGATACATGATACGATATATGATACGATATGATATATCATATATCATACATGATACATGATACGATACGATAAAAATAGAAAGAAAGAAAGAAAGAAATTGTTAGATTACAGAAGTAACATGGGTTGAGAACATCAGTTCCTGTTAATTTGAGCAAATAATCTAATAAACTTTTTTTTTTTACTGAAATGAATTGACAAAGTTTTAATGTAAGTGAAATGGATTGATTGTTCACTCACTGAACGATGTGGAAACACAAATCACAGGGCACTCGTTGCTGACAGAGGATGTAGTTTTGCAGACCAGTGATTTGGACTGGACAATCCTGTGGGGAGTCAGATTAGTATGTGGCTCAGCCAGTACCCTCACGCTCTTGGCAGCCTCAATGAGAATCCTTGTTTTGAATGAGGATGTGCTTATGTTTTGAAGCTGAAGTTTATGCAAACTTCCCTTTCAGCTGACCGACATGATCAAATGAAAGTAATAAGCATAAAATAATGTGTTGTGTGTTATAGATTGTGGTCTGGGCAGAGTGTTTCCAACATTTGATTGAATCCGGCCTTCCTCACGCCTCAGAGAAACTTGAGCTGGCTCCCCTTCTGCCCAGCACCCCGCCCAAAGCATAACAAAGATTTGAGTCGCAGTTTCACATTTACTGAGGGATTATTCACCCTGTCTGTGTGCTTGGATCCCAGAGCTAATATTTTTTACTTTTACTGCCTCCATTAGAGAGAGGGGGTGATAGCAGTTAGGCTTGTATTTATTTCACAGAAAGCCTATGTGATGGTGTGTTGTTCGAGGCCCATGGTAACGTGACAATTCAAAGTGAGTCAGAAGGAAGAGTTGCGTAAAACAAGAAAAAGTTGAGCAATTAAGTTCCTGAATCCGTTTACTCCAGTGGCGTGCAATGGTGTTTTGAAATTAAGAGGCAAAGTCCTCACAATTATTTTTTTTATTTTTTTTTATAAATGTAAATTTATGTCCCAGTTATACCTACACTTAATGTTGTCACATTTTCCTGGTTAAATAAACATTATATTTAAAAAAAAGAAACCAAATACAATTTTATTTTGTATTTATACATTAACAATGTAGTTCTATTTATTAAAACCAAGTATAAATCTCTTCAAGTTAGTGTTTTAAGCATTTTTTATTATTATTTATTCTAAATTAATAACTAAAGGCAGTAACAATTTAAACAATATATTCTTACTTTACGTGTGAACTGATGTTCAGCTGTTCTTTTTAACATTAAACTAATTTTCGGATCATCAATCATCAAGCTCTGTAACCACTGGTCACAGACACAAAGATGTTCCTTTAATTTCACCAAGCTGATTGTGATTACTCATTAAAAAACCCTCACAGTCATCATGTTTTCAGGCCATTTCAAGTTTGATTTTGGTGTGACATAAAGCAGTCATATCTAACTGGGTGAGTTTTTTTCTTACTTTTTTATTAGTCTTCCCATCAACGCCATCATTTTGCTCATTCGGAACTGATTTGTAAATGCATATGAAAACAGGAGAAAGGATTTATGAAATACAATCCTAAGCAATCAAATCCAATCATAGCACAATGGAGGCATTGCCTCCTCTCACATGACTTTCCCCCATTCATTCTCAATTACCCCTACCAAACCCACCGCATGCTAGGGGATCTGTTAAAACTCAGTGGGCTCAGAGGAGGCAAGCGAGATACGGACTCCCGCTGTAACTTTACCTACTGGAGTTGCTGTTGGACAGCATTACTTTGTGATTTAGTGATTTAGACACTTTGTGATTACTTTGTGATTTAGACACTTTTTAATGTCATATTTTGTTATATTTGAGCTTTTTTATTTTTGTAATATGGATTATTTTCTCATCCAATTTTTTGAGGAGGCACTGCTTCCCTTGCCTCCTTGTAGGAAACACCTCTGGTTTACTCAGATTTGATGCAGCTAAAAAAATGTAATTTAATTCCAGTGTTCATTTTTATATCTTAGTCTCTTGAGACATTGTAACTGAGGGATATTATTAATAACCCTTTAGGCCTACATGTGCAGTGGCGAGAATGATGATAATGCAAATCACAATTCCAGAGGAGAAAAACACCCACAACGTTAAACGAATGGGACTATTGCCAAAGACAAGACTTGTGGTGCTCTGCTTCCTGCAACACAAGGAATCATTCTTCAGTTAGTGGTTGTTTGAAAAGCTGATAGTCCCTCCCAAATGAGCCATTAATGATTGATGACTTTTTTTGTCACCATAGCACATACACAGTGTACACATAATGTACACATTAAGAGCACAGCGATGAACGAGGGTGTGTGCGAGTGTGAATACACGTGTGCAGGGACATTACTGAATTCATTTTTACACTGCCGAGTGTATGGGTGGGGCCCAACCATTCCTCACCAACAATTCAGTGTGCATGCCTAATGATGACTCTGGGAATATAAATATTGAATGTGTATGAATTGTGAGGGTTCCATTAGCAAGAGTAATTATGGTAATTTTCTGCATCACTGAATCAAGTATTGACAAGAGTCAAAAAAGAAACTGCAACCAAAGTGATGAATACAAATCTGTAGTCGACTAATACTATATATGTACTTAATAGTGTATACTTGATAGTATTATATATATATATATATATATATATATATACTTGCTGAGTAAAAGTATTAATTTCTTTAAAATAACAAAAAAAAAGAAATCGTACTGACCCCAATTTTTTGAACGGTAGTTTCAGCAAACACTGGCGTTTCATGAAATGTAAATTGTTGTCCTTTAATTTCAGTGTGGTGCATTTTGCTGCAGCATATGGCTTCATGCTTGTAAAAGTGTGCTAAAAGGGGCTATTTGAAAAATGATATCAGCAATTGTTTTTGTATCCTCTGGATCACAGTGTAAAAATACTTGAAATCAGTATCTGCTTTAAATTTCATAAATCGGTGCACCGCTAATAGCGACATACCAACTGAAATTGTGACCACAGAACAGTGATACACAGCGAACTGCGAGAAATATGAACCTTTACACCCCTAGTGTGTTCATATTTGGAAGCGGGGTCATTTCAGAAAGAGATTCAAAAAGCAAGTCTGAATGTTTTTTTTGTTTGTTTGTGTGTGTGTGTGTGTTTGGATGGAGTGGAATCATCTCCCTCTGCAGGCTGAGATTTATGCAAGGCACACTTGAACGTGTGAGTGGAGTCAGCGTTTTGAAGATGGTGAAAAAAGAAGGGGGAAAAAAAGAGTGGTGACGCTAGAACCGCACTGTTTAACATTCACATGTTTTACATTTCCAGCCTCTGCGAGGATGACATTTCATTTCTTACTACAAGTCATCTCACCCTGCCTAATTCAATTTACTCCACAGCCTGTCCTCCATTACCATCCTCCTTCTGAGAAGCCTCTTCAATCTCCAGAAAAAAAGAAGTAACACATTATTCTGTTTTCATCGGCCTGAGTGAAGAGCTTTGATGCCGTGGATTGCAAATGAGCGTGTAAATAAAAATCGACTTTGTCAAATTTGCCTCCCATTTGCTTCTAATTTCATCTTGTAGTTTGATTGTCCAGGCCAAAGGCCCAAACAAAGCAAGCTAAAAGCTAACACTAGCAGGTTAAGGGCCACACATCTTTCTCTAGTTAGGTGGAGTGGGTTGCTGAACAGGGTGGGTGATTAATAGAGGTTTGGGGGGATCCTTCTCTGGGGTGCATTCACTCACAAACAGCCCCACACACCCTGTTGTTCATTTGTCTGTCTCTTGATGTTACTTTGTCTCACATGGTGTCTGTATGGACAATCCAAAAACTTACATTCAACAACCCTTTTTTTTTTTTTTTTTTTTTTTNTTTTTTTTTTTTTTTTTTTTTTTTTGAGCTTCCAAACCATCTTATAAACCTGTCCAGTAATGGTTTTACAAAGCCATCTTTCCAGTGGTAGTCCATGTCAAGCTGTCTTTGTAAAACCATCCTACCAATACCATTTAATTCGTTCCATCCCACACACAAATTCACTTCTGAAGGTTATAGCTAATCTAAAACATGGTACAACCATTACCAGTACATTCAGTAAAAACATCAGTAGTGGCTAGACAGACAAGTATCACATGCTCAACATTGACAAAATAGTGTGTGCACTGCAATATATAGTAGTGATATTGTAGTGATAAATGAATAAATCAATACATTTAAATGCATAACAAATTTGGGGTCTGTAAAATTTCTGTAAAATATTCTGCTCTCCAAGGCTGCATTTGATTAAAAGTACAGTCATATTTTCAAACATTACTACAATTTAAAATAACCATTTCCTATTTGAATGTAAAAGTACAGTCCAGTGATGTCATTACTCCAGTCTTCAGCGTCACATGGTCCTTCAGAAATCATTCTAATATGCTGATTTCCTGCTCAAGAAATATTTATCATTATTATCAATGTTGAAAATAGTTGTGAAGTTTAATATTTTTGTGGAAACCATGATATATAGAACCTATGATGAATAGAAAGATCAAAAGAACAGCATTTATTTAAAATAGAAATCTTTTGTAATGTCTTTACTGTCTCTTTTGATCAATTCAATGCATCCTTGCTGTATATTAAAGGATTAGTTCACTTTAAAATGAAAATCACCCCAAGCTTTACTCACCCTCAAGCCATCCTAGGTGTATATGACTTTCTTCTTTCTGATGAACGCAATCTGAGTTTTATTAATCAATATTCTGATGCATCCAGGCTTTATAATGGCAGTGAACGGGACCAACAAGTATGAAGTTCAAGAAAGTCCATCCATCCATCATAAACAGTCCATACGGCCCCGGGGGGATAATAAAGGCCTTCTGAAGCGAAGTGATGCATTTGTGTAAGAAAAATATCCATATTTAACAAGTTATAAAGTAAAATATCTAGCTTCCGCCAGACCGCCTTCCATATTAAACTTAGGAAGAAAGCGTAATGCCTCTCGCAGTTCAAAACGCTTACGCTACGTCCTATGCCTTCCGTCTTTAACTTACGAAATAAGCGTAACTGATGTGACGTCTTCCTTAGTTGAATCCAAAAATAGTGGCAAATTGTTACAAAATAGAACAAAGCATCATTAATTTAAAATATTATGCCAAAATAAAAAGGACAGCAATAATTTGTAGAAGAAACACAAAACCAACAAAATAGCTAACCTCAATGGCTGTTCTCAATTGCTAAATTTAACCTGTTTATAAATTGTTATCTAATTATTACAAGCAAATTTGTAGCAGACTTGCTTCTCTTTATAAAAGGTTTATTCTTTTCCAAGAATAGCATATGCTTTAGAAACTTTATTTCAGATCCCATTGCTAAACATTATGGGCATTAGCATTGACCTTTCTGCTGACCATATCCATCTTATCAAGTTGCAAGTTTGGAATCTTTGCATGGAACAAGTGGTATAGTATTCATAACCTCTGTTTAGGCTATAGAGCTGACAAAATGTTAACTTAATCTGACTTGACACAAGCGCTTTGGGTCTACGGCCAAGGGGGTCGTGAAAAAGTGTTAGTGGGGTTAAGTGTGCAGGTTAGGAGTAGGCTATATAATAGGCAGGAAAGGGGTGCAACAAAGCAGTCAATGCAGACTCAATTGTCCATCAACTTTCCTCATCTACTGCTAGCTTGTCTTTAGCATTCTCTGCATGAGATAAGTCTGTGACAAATTAGCATGTTGTGCTACCAACAGATGCTGCTTAAAACAGTCATTTCTCCCTGGAAAGCAACAGGATTACATTATTACCTCCTTTAAAAAAAATTGACAACTTATGTTTTGTTTTTATTACTTTGATTCTGACCTCAGGCGGAGATTCCAATAAAACCAGACAGCGTTGACTTTTTCCTTTTGACTTAAAAAAAAAAAAAGAGAGAGAAAAGAGCTGAAATTACCATGAATATCAGATTCAAAGTGTGTGGTGATCGCTAATGTGTGTTTGTGAAAGGGATTAGCAACATTGCTTCACAACTACAGCAACAACTGGTCTAAATCTGCACACTCTTTGAATACGAGAGGTACTAATGAAACATTTTACATAGCAGGGGAAAACAGAGAGCTAGTAAAACCAAGAGAGAAAAAGTTTTAAAGGCCTCAAGAAGGAAAGCTGAGAAACCAAACCCTAGCATATGCTGTGCCAAAAACTGGTTAGCGAGCCTGTTAGCTTTTCTTAGGTTGTAACTTTTTCTATGCTACTGCCATGTGTTCTTCCGAAAGCAAAGTTTTACTACTAACACATTTCTGAACTGCCTCACACAAAACGGTGCACTAAATGTCACTTTTCAGAGGCTAACACTGAAAAAAAGATCCACGTTTATAAGTAAATCTTTTCTGAAATACATTCTAATATTTTAATTCCAAAAACATGTCGCTCGCGAGCTATTTATGCACGTCATGTGCATCGGTGGTTTGTCGGCAACAACTTGAACGTGCTTGGTGGCGAACATTTGTTTGTGTTTTTTTGCGCAGACGTGCTCCCAGATTCAAAGGGAAGCATGCGTGAAACACTGTGTGGCTCAGAGTCCCGCTCCAATGAGAAACACATTTAAGCATTCAGTGCTGAAATGTCAAACCCAGCACTGTGCCAGCACAATAAGGAGAATGAGAGAATAGATTAGTGTTTGAACCCTGCCTGTTGTCAAATGATGGAAAATAAATCACAAGGCTTTAATCATTGAGATTGTACATCCCAAAGTGGGATGCACATGAATGATGCTCAGAGGGAAATTTGCATGCATACACACAAACTTTGTAAGAGAAATATGCTCAAGCACATGATTGAGTTTTCGCATGATCAGTACTGGGGTAAAAAAACTAGAACTATATCGGTTTCAAGACTTATTTAACTATATTTAATGACCTTCTAGTTTGATTATTTTTGCTGCAAGGCCATTTAGTTTAAACACACCTCAGCTGTCAACACACCTCAGAGACTAATTACTTGAGAGATGACAAGCAATGTCATTGGCAAGACCACCAGGACTCTACTTTCATTTTGAGTGAGAATAGCAAGCAAGGACATTCTCCAAACTTAAAATTCAATTCATAAATTTTAATAACTGGGTGTGACACTCCTCACTGAGTTGTTTAACACTGATAAAGTTTTTTTTTTGTTTTTTTTGTTTTTTTTTAACAGTGGAGGCACTTCAGCGTATGGGTTTTAAAATTAAATTAGGATCCTCTTGAAGTCACATTTACCACGGCTGACATTTAACAACATCCTGTGACCTGATGGTTGACAAGCTTTTCATTAAGGACTGCTGTGCTCTGCTCTTGCATATTAAAGACATCTTATTTCCATTAGAGAACGAAAGAGTAACTCATTGAATTTCACTGAATTTCTCACTACCTAAAAAAAAGCTAAAACGCATCCAGAATTTTTCTTACCTAAATAGAATGAATAAAATAGGCAAATAAAGGCTAAATGAATAATAATAATATTTAAAAGTACACTGTAAAAAAGAATTGTTGGTTTAACTTAAAAAAGTAAGTTACCTGTTTGCCTTAAAATTTTGAGTTAATTGAAATTAAAAAAATTTAGTTAATACAATAGCCATGTTTCAATTATACGCATTTTGGGATAACACATAAAAAACTGCTCAATGGAAATGCCAAGATGCGCATAAATTCTGAAAATGAGAAAAAAAACATGCGCATAAACTATAATGGAAACACATTTACCGAATAAATTCCTTGAAAATTATTATATACTGCGGCTTCTCCTCAGTGTTGCCAACTGCTTTCAATTAAAAGTAGCTAAAACTGGTAGCTAAATGTCACTAGATGACATCATAATGGCAAATTCATTGATCTATATAAATATATTTTATATACATATAATATAACACACATTCACAGACATCCACAGTAGAGAAGCGCTGGAAAATAAGGCTTCTGTCTTATTGAACACACAAACCCTTCCTAAAAAGTCTGCCTGCCTTAATTTCACTCAAGGGGAGATCTGGGAGAAGATCAATGACACTAAACCCAGGACTTACCCTCACACAGACACACACACAGTCTGCAAATGAAATGCAGAGGCCTGAGCAAAAATAAAAAAAAAAAGCTTCCCCACACACAAACAAACGCTGGCATGTGTACACACAGAGAGCTATTTAAATCATCCGAGTCCCGTACAGTGTTACAACAGGACAATGATGGTGACAGGCAGAGCCTGTTGATTTACCCAAAAGGAAATGTCAAATGATTGACACACCAGCCCACCTATTACCCATCACAGCAGGGTCTCCACAGATTGAGCCGCCCCGTTGATCACTACAATCCGTTTGCGCAGGCGGTTTTATGAAAAGAAAAGAAACAAAAAAGAAAAGGGGGAGGGGGAAAAGTTCTGAAACTAAACCCAAGGCCCACCTGTCCGTCGGCTGAGGGGGGTTGGACAGAGCTGAAATAAAGCCCTTATGAGAGCACAGTGATCATAACCTTCGCAATCCACAAGCCTTACAGCTGTCTCTCACTGGCCCCGAGACCCCGACTTCACACACACACCCGCGCTCCGCCGCATGTGAACACATACATAAACGACAAACAACCACAAACCACTAGGCCTACGTGCACTCAGATTTACGTATATGTGTCTACACTAGGGTGACCATATGTGCCATTTTCCCAGGACGCGTCCTTTTCAGGATTTCTAAGTTGCATAAAATGTCCCAGTTTTGGTTTTGTTTTCATATTTGCGGAAGGTAACGACTGAAAAATAATTTGACCAATAGCATGCATTATACATAATCAACCAATTGTGGCTTGCGAGAAGGCTGGATCTACAGAGAACGGTCAAAGCATTGCAAATACGACAACATTTTAATGCATTGTATGAAGACTGTCAATAAGAACAGTGGCTTGCACAGACCTCCGTGTAGAAATCGTGCTCCTAAATCGCGTTCCGGGGGCACATCGATATGACCACTTTCACAATTAAAGAGGCAAGGGCTCGAGCCATTTTAGGCAATTTAGAAATCCTGGACAGGACGCGTCCTGGGAAAATGGCACATATGGTCACCCTAGTCTACACATCCTTAGGGGAATAAATACTAACACATACTTGTCCAAGTATTCAAATTTACAGCTGAGATATGACAGAAATTAATAGGCCAGTGAGGAGGAGAAAAGGTCTTTTATTTTTAGGCACCAGAACAAGACTGTAACAAGCACCGTGCACTTTAGTGTCCCCACTGCACACACAAACACACTACCTTAAAATAGCTAAAGCACATCCACTTATCCTGCGAAGGGGATTTGAACCCCTAAATAAAAACGAGGGATGTTTACTCATCCGTATCTCACCCTCTGCTTTCTCCGACAGGGGGAAAACAGGCGCTAAGCTCCAATCAGGCTCAAAAAGGCTGAGAGTCTGTGAGCCAAGGCTCTGAATAGCAGAGAGGGTAAAATGTGCCTCCTGAGAACGCGCCCTGCTTCGGTCTAATTAAAAGTTGGCCTTCAAGCAGAAAAAATGATTAGCACTTTTGTGTGATAATGTAATTGGCAAAGTGGATGCGAAGCGATGCACCTCTAACATTTTGTGTGTCAGTCAAAGTGAATGGAAATTGTAACTATATGGAAACTTTGTGAAATGTTATGGAGGGATGGATTGACTTTCACTGCGAAAGACAGATGTCCTGCTCGTCACATATGACAGAATGTGCTTCGATGGGAGTTGATACTGATATGAATTATCTCACATAGTAATTCAGTCTTTCAGAGAGCATTTGTGAAAACTGATACAGTAAGGTCCAAAGGACTGTAACATTAATGTTTTAATTTTACTAGATTTTCCCAGGTGAAAAAAAAAGTATACTTCCATAATGTACTTAAAGTGCTCTATTTCACGTGCTATTTTTTTACTTAATATACAAAAAATCTTCTTTAGTATTTCTTAAGAACATCTAAGTGTGTTATATATAGTACCTGTAAAACAAAGTTTGGAAACATTACAGTGTTTAATAGTTTTTGTTTGTTTATTTTTTTTATCCTAAAAATGTCCAGTTTTAAATTAGATTTGAAAGATTTTCATTGCAGTCCAAGACATTTCGACTCCACTGTTGTTTATTTTACAAACATTCATTTTACTTATTTGGCTGCAAACATGCTTAAAAAATTGAAGCAGTAGGCTTTAGCTTCCCATAAACTGTAAAGACTAGTTCATCAAAATGCTTTGTTTTTGCCTCTTTTTTTTTTTTTAGCACATCAATTTTTTCTTTTTAGTTTTTTTATATATTGCTGCAAGTATGAGACATCTTCAGGTCAGGTTATTTTTTGCCATCTTCCCGAGTGGAAATTCTCAGGGGCAGGGTTTGATTTTCCGTCCAGTTTGGAGGGGATTACCTGAGCTTTGGACGCTCGCTCAGCCGTTGCCCACCTTCCATGGGCTGACTGTGCTGAGACGTCTTGTGGCCGGGGCGTAAAGTATCCGTCATTTAGCAGCTAAACGTCCCCTCGCTTTTCCACAGCGCCTCCTCCTTTAACTTTCTCTCTTCTTGGCCCCCGCTTCTCGTCTGACATCCAACGTGTTAATAAGGGAGATTTCAGAATAATTTAAGCCAGTTGTTGGCTTCCATAATGGCCATTACATTACTTTCTACTGCCTGATGAAACTGTTCATTACTGTGAAAAGCAAAAGGATGCTTCACATTCCACACAAAATGCTGGCAAACATCTGACAGAGCTGTATCTCTGCACTGGTGACTTTATTATTTTTCGTCATGAAATGGATGGCGGAGATGTGGAGGCTGTCTGCCTTTTTTCTCTCTCGCTGTAATAACTCATCTCTGTCTTTGCAGTCCAGCGCTGTCTCACAGAGGCAGTTCGAAGCTCCAAAACAGACCTAAAAAATATGGCTTATGTAGTTCAGTTTAGGCCTAGCTTTAGAACAGATTGCATCTGAGAGCTGATCGTATGTTTAGACTGGATGGAATGAATGAGTTACAAATTTAACAATAAAAGTCTTGTTTGGTTTTAAAATGAACCTTTAAAAATCCTGAAATTAGCCTGTAAATAATTTTGACAGAGTTCTGAATCAGCCCTGGACGTCCACATTTCCTGAACATGTCATAGAATCTCAGGAAATCTTTAGTTACGTAATTCTATATTGAGCACATCAAATACTTCATTTATAGTGGGGTACAGGCTATTTGTAGTGTAGATAATATTTCATCACTCCGTGGTAAAAAAACAAAATAGACCCAAAAGCCAATGGTATGCGGGTGCCTCTTGCTTTGCTCGCTCCACCTCTATTTATTGCTAGTGCAAAGGGCACGTTTGACGTCTCGTGTTGCCTCCCAGACAGAGAGTAGAGACCTCATAAAAAAGAAAAGAGAGCCCGTCTCACCCACCTGTTGTTGCTGAGGCGGGATGCCATAGTATGGCTGTGGCGTAGGGTCTTTAAAACCCACCTGCAACAGAGACGCTATATGGAAACTTCATCTGCCACATCTTGACCAGGCCCAAAACACGAAGATGAGTGGAACTCCCCTCATAAAGGGTCGAGCTTCCTGCTTTGATGTCCACTTTTTTACTGAGTCAAATGCTCATATCAAGCTTCATTAAACACACAAACAATCCACAACAAAGGCTCTCTGAAAATGTGTAACATTTGTTTACAACTGTTCATATTTATCAGCATTTGTTTTCAAGTCAAATTGTTGTTTTGGGAATACCATGAAATTGATTCATCTGGCAATGTAACTGATTGCTTATAATATATAATATAATACTTTGCAGCAGTACTTTAAAATTACAGTGTTTTACTGGAAATTAACAAAGGAAAGATGTATAGCATGACCGATACAAGTCTGTTATCAAATATGTTCTCTACAATTTAAGTCTAATATCATATAGATAGATAGATAGATAGATAGATAGATAGATAGATAGATAGATAGATAGATAGATAGATAGATAGATAGATAGATAGATAGACAGACAGAACGATAGACGACAGACAGGTGACAGACAGACAGATAGACAGATAGACAACAGATAGACGACAGATAGATAGATAGACAGACAGACAGATAGACGACAGACAGACGACAGACAAACAGACAAACAGACAGATAGACAGATAGATAGATAGATAGATAGACAGACAGACGACTGAAAGATAGACGACAGACAGACAGACGCCAGACAGACAGATAGATGACAGACAGTTGATAGATAGATAGATAGATAGATAGATAGATAGATAGATAGATAGATAGATAGATAGATAGATAGATAGATAGATAGATAGATAGATAGATAGATTCACAGACAGATGACAGACAAATAGATAGACAGACGACAGACAGATAGATGACAGACGACAGACAGACAGACAGGCAGATATATATATATATAAAACATACAACAATCACACAAACCCTTATATACCCCTACCCACCCCTACCCATACACCCTAACAAATCTTGTAGTATTACAAAGCACATTAATTTTTGCACAGTTTTGTTCTCCTCACTCGTCCCATCTTTGGTACTGATTAGTTTTTATGGGACACTGTGACACTGAAACCCTAAACGGGTCGTCCGCAGACTCCTGTGGTGAGGTGAGTCATCTCTGTATCGCTGGTGGATGGAGGGAATGAGAACACATGACAGGCGAGGTTGGACAGCACTGAACTCTCTGTGTGTTTGGTGATGTGACTGTCCGCTGTTGGAACAATGGCAGGATTACAACAGAGGACTATTAAAAGACCAAAGCCGTGCAATGTAGGGGTTGACTCAATCACACTGGAACGACCATGATCTCCACCATCTGCCAAGAATGCCTCTAGGGCTCCCCTTCACTAAATGAACAGATAAGTGTTGGCAAAAGTGTTTAAGCAAAATCAAGGTCCTGAGTCAAATTGTGTGTGTGTGTGTGTGTGTGTGTGTATTTGTAGACTATCGATTAAATTTTCCGGTTCTTGATTGTCTTTGATGTTTTTCTTCTTCTTTTTTTTTAAATGTATGCAACTTTAAGTGTGCGTATGTGAGCTGGAATTGAGGCAGAAACTTGAGATGCACATAAATTAATCGCAAAGAAACTTTGGCAAAAATTCAAACGAAAAGCTCCCTTATTTATTACGACAGAGAGATTGACCCATTAGGAGAGTCATAACTTCAGCCTGTCATGGCATTGGCATGTTTTTAATGGCGAAGGGACTACCTTTCTCCAAGTGTCATGACATGTATTGATGGCTGAATGAAACCTTGTCCAGACAACAACCAAATAGGAGCCACTTGTGCTGCATTGTTTCAATGCTATCCATGCCACTTATTTTTAGCTGCTTATACAAACTATTCCACAGGTCCTCAAATGGTCATTCTTGCAAGCTCCCACATTTTCATCGGGACACAATGGGATACCTAACCCTTTGTTTCCACTTCTCATCTCTATTGTTTTTTTTCCTCTATCCTTTCCCTTTTCCACCTTTCTGCCATTTCAGCACATAAACTCAGGTCCTATTAATAATATTAATATTAATAATATTAATAATATATCTATAGAAATTAAAAACTATGGTATGGCATAATCTCAGAAAAAAAGAGTTTACAATAAATAATAATAATAATAATAATAAATTAAATTAAAATCCCCCGGGACCAGCAGCTCTATGGTTTTGAAATTTAATATAATAGATAAGATAATATCTTTAAATTTCAGCTGTTCAGCATGAGTCAGGGTTCATTCAGGGGTTCAGAGTTTGAGTTCAGGGTTCATTTCACACAAATTCAGACATGACAGCTGAACTGCACCATATACTAAACAAAATAAATAATTAATTACTCCATCTAATGCTATTGATATTTTGACTATAGAAAACCAAACAAAATGAATAATTACTCTGTCTAATGCTATTAATGTTTTGACTATATAAACTTAAGCTTCCCCACACAAAATATTACACTGCTTGCTATAGTTTGTGACAGTAGTTGATGGAGTGGGGCATTCAATGAATCATAAAAGATGGAATATTACTTCAAATCCATATTGATTCTGCTTATAGAAACAAGGTGTTGTGTGGGTGTTGAGTCTGGCTCTGAAAAACTACACGGCGTTAGGAGGTATCACTTACAGTGGCTCAAAAAGAAACATCTGGGCAGGCACGACTCCAAAAAACACAAACCCTGCTGAGACTAGAGGAATATTGGAGACCTGGCAACCCACACAATTAAACTCCACCTCTTACTACATGTACATAAACACATTAAAATATATAGCTTTCTGTAGTGCTTCTTTTTTTCAGAACTTGCTAGAATTACTATTCAGTAGGTGTGTGTTTCAGGTTAATAACTAATAAACATGAAATATTATATGATTTGAGATCGTATATACAACACATCTGTTTTGTGTTTGATTCTGGCGATTTGTCAAAAGGGTGTAGTTAATATAAAACCCACATTCACAAGGATAATGTCTTTTAGCTACCAAAGCATGAAGAAAAAGAAAGTGAGAAAAAGAAATTATATAAGCTAATATCTGCCACTGGGACCAGGAGATATTTACATAATTTTATTGATTAATTTTCATGCTTATTCAGTAATAGTGTTGATAGCTGATTATGAATAGGGAACAGTGCTTGTTTAGCCATTGGATTACTAACAACCCTTTATTGAGAGGCGGAATTACTAGTTCTCATAAACACTTGCTTATTCTGGCTGTTAGCCCTCTGCTCTTGTTCTGCACTCCACCTTCCACAGAAAGAATCTTCCTCTCCAACTCTCATAAAGTTCCTCGGGTCAAACCGTTCAACCACAAAGCAACACCATTATGTCTGTCGAGCCAAACTGTCATTTGCGTTACGGAAGACAAAGAGTGTGTGGTGACACTACGTACAGTAGATATGAGGGTTTAGAAAGGGGGGTGTTAGACCAGAAACAGCATTTGCACAGCAAGCTGTAGTTCCTAGAAAGCAAAGTGTTAATGCATGGGGTCAGTGTCACTATGTTTGACGCTGATGAGGACAAAGGGAAAGCTTATGTAATGCAAACTGCACACATAGGGTTTTTCCCCTCAGCCTGACCTGATTCTGCTCAAAATAGCTCAAGTCCCAGAGAAAGGAAAGAACGAGGGATCTGCAAAAGAACAGCTAAGACCGGCAGAGAGAGGAAACATTGAGGAGGAGAACAGCAGGATTCTTGGAACACTTTCTACAACTCTGACACTTCGTGTTGTTGATTTACCGCAGAAATCTGTCTGTGAACCTGCCTATTATTGTTGTATGGATTTTCTTTTCTTTTTCAAGAATTTCAACTTCAATCGTTTGCTGCAAAATCAGCATTTTCCGCAAAATTACATATGAGGGCAGTCCTTAAAACATACCAAACTTCCAAAACTACACTGGAGACTACTTTGTGGGAGCAATGCTACATTTTACTGCTATAAAAGTGAAAGTGACTCAGTCAGCAGTCAATTAAAGCCCTTGTGAAACACTTACAGTCTATGGAAGAACAAGACTCAGAAATAGATAGAGTGAAACTTTGAAATCTGAGCACTTCAAAACAACGTTTTCAATACAGTAATATTATAAACACACACGTAAATTATTACAGAAAACAATTCCATCAATTCCAACAATTCCAATTCACTCAATAAAAGATCATCTGCAGTTGCCAAAGATAACTTTCATAAATCGCTGCAGTGCTTACAGTCTAAAGACAGTGGATGTGCCCGCTGCATTTGACACTTACGACACCTTTTAAAGGTTCACCCAAAAATGAAAATTCTGTCATTAATTAGGCTACTCACCCTCGTCGTTCCAAACCCGTAAGACTTTTGTTCATCTTTGGAATGCAAATGAATTTCTTTTTGATTAAATCTGAGAGCTTTCTGTCCCTCCATAGATAGCTATACAAATGAAAATTTAAAGCTTCAAAAAGTTCATAAAGAGATCGAAAAACTAATCCATATGACTTGAGTGGTTTAGTCCAAATTTTCTAAAGAGACTTGATCGCTTTTTATGATCATTTAGGCTTTTACTCACATATAAATGTTGATCAGTGAAAATAAACAGAAGCTCAACCGAACATGAATGACGCGTGAGAACAAACCTCTTGTGAAAGCTCAAATGCTGCGTAACATCGTGTCTACCGGACGCGAGCGGTGTGATGCAATGCGTCAAAAGACAATAGAACCCATTATAATCAGTGATATTGTATAGGCTACACTAGATGTGACGTGACGCGACACATTCTATTTCTGATGTAGTCCAAGAGCTTTGCAACGGTTGGTTTGTCGCATTCAATGTAGACAGCTTTTAGCTGTTGCGGCGCGATGCGACATGACACCGGCCGAAAGCACATGCTGCTTTCATGTGCTCTCGGAATTATCGTAAATACAAGTTTCCTAGGTAAAAATTGCACATGAACGCCCGCCCATTTCGAAACTTGAATGCTATGAGCTCGTAATCACGACTTCAGAAGTGGGACCCTTACAAAAAAGAACTGCAGTATATTGAAGTACAACTGCAGTAAAACTACAGTTGTACTGCAGCTATATTGCAGTTTTTTCGTGTCCAAAAAACTGCAGTTTTCTATATGTAAAAATTGCAGTAATCTTTTGTAAGTGGAATTATCAAATTTCCTATAGCACTTAAGGCAGCATAACACACGTTGAACCTCACTGGTTCTCTGTTCATCTGTTCAGCATATAAAGCAGTTGTGTCTCTTAAAAAAAAATTGGACTAAACTGTTCAATACATATAGTTTCACGATCTCTTTATGAACTTTTTGAAGCATCAACGTTTCAATTGCATAGGCTTTCTATGGAGAGACAGAAAGCTCTCAGATTTCATCAAAAAGATCTTTATTTGTGTTCCAAAAATGAACAAAAGTCTTACGGGTTTGAAATGACATGAGGGTGAGTAATTAATGACAGAATTTTCATTTTTGGGTGAACTAACCCTTTATCTTCTAAAGCGAGTATATTTTAAAAACATTCATAGACAAGAACAACTATAACCATGTACAAGCACCTCTTCATGAGAAAACGAAAATGTTTCCTGGCGAGACACAGAGGCTTATTTCAAATGACGAAGGCTTCTGGTCTACAGAGCACAGGCTGTGGGCTAAGATTACAGACATCTCAAGTTTAAAAATGCCACAGCACTCTCTCTCTCAACCGGCAAACTGCATCCCACTGCACTTTTGCAGACGCTCTACAAATTAATTGCGTATGAACATTTCTGATTGAGCCATGCCTGGCAACTTCTTTGTCCACTAACAGACTGAGAAACAATTTGTAGAAAACTGGCATCTTTCAACAGCAAATTTATGGGTGAAATTTTCTGCTCTTTTTATGTTTTACATGCTCAATTTTTACCAATTTACTTTGGCAACGCTTAGCGAGGAACAAGCCTGCACCCTGCACGAGATGTTGCTTGTAAATTATAACTGATGAAATAGTCTTGTTAACATACATTTAGGGATTTCATGGCGAGTAGCATTATTGATAAAAAAGACTTAGTAGGCCTAGGCCTATGACTTACCAAGCCAAAAGATACAGGTTCTCACACATGCATTTTGATGCCAATGCAGATAGACAGCAGCTAAATACTTATTCAATGGAGCCGCAACACCGCTACTGAATCTGCATTCGATTACACAACAAATTAATTTATCCATTTTGTTTTAGTGAAAACATACAGCGCACTGAGAGCAACTAGCCTGTTTCTCAAATGATTAAAGGATTAGTTCACTTTCAAATGAAAATTAGGTCAAGCTTTACTCAAGCCATCCTAGGTATATATGAATTTCTTCTTTCTTATGAACGGGGAAATATTAACAAATATCCTGATGCATCTGAGCTCTATAATGACAGAGAACAGGGTTCCTTCTGAAGCGAATCGATGCGTTTGTGTAAAAAAAAAAATTGATTATCTAAAAAAAAGATTAAATATCTAGCTTTCGATAGACCGCCTTCCTTATTCAACGTACAAAGAAAGTGTAAAACTCTTCAAAACTCTTACGCTACGTCCTACACCTTCCCTATTCAACTTACGCAAAAAGTGTAACTGACGCGACGCCAGTTTACACTTTCTTCGTAACTTGAATACAGAAGGCGGTCTAGCGGAAGCTAGATATTTTACTCCATCATTTGTTAAATATGGATTTTATTTTTTTTTTTTACACAAACGCATCGCTTTGCTTCAGAAGTCCTTTATTAACTCCCCGGAGCCATGTAGAGTACATGTTTATGATGGATGGATGTGGATGGAGGCACTGTCTTCAGCTCATATGCATGAACCCTGTTCACTGCCATTATAAAGCTTGGATGCATAAGGATATTTATTAATATTTCTCCGATTATGTTCATCAGAAAGAAGAAAGTCATATACACCTAGGATGGCTTGAGTATGAGTAAAGCTTGGCCTAATTTTCATTTGAAAGTGACCTAATCCTTTAACTCTTATGAATTGATCCTTTTAATGAATCAAAACAGGCTATACCGCACAACCAATCGGATTCCAGAAATAATGAATCTAATTAGTTGGTTGTTTAATCAACCAACCACAATTATAGATGCCTAATTCCTATAGCTAAGACATCGGTGTAATTACTGACTGATTAAATGTAGCCTAAAGATACATATTGCAGTAGTATTATTCATATATATATATATAGTATGTTATATATTATAGTTACTGAAACTGTCAAGGAACCCTTAACAGGAATCAGAATTGGAAACCGGAAGCATCAAATTATTTATAATTATTTATTCCCATCCCTAGTTGTCAACGGGTTTTGTTTTGTTTTTTTAATGCAATGCTGGCTCAACAATCAAAAGCAGAAATATCAGACAGCCATTCAGGCTTCTTATTCAAACTGCTGGTCTTCTAGGATGTAAAGGTTGAGCAGCAGCATCTGGGGTTGTGATCTCAGATATGGAAAATAATAAAAAGCAGACACTAAAATATTCCCTTGGCCAAGATGTTCAGCCACAGCATCACTCCTTTTCCCTTTCCGCACAATCAACACTTTTTATAACTTCCCTAAAGCTGTCAGACTAGCTAAGAGCAGTGAGGAGCACTCAAGAGTGGAGTGGAGGAGGAAAAAGAGATGATCATCAGCTACTGCTGCCTAAAAAGAGGGAGAAGAGGGAGGAGAGGAGAGTCTGCCAGTGCCTCTCTGACCTCCACAGTTTGATTTGGCAGAGGCAGCGGATAATAGGTCAACATCAAGCATGTAAAAGAGGGTCAGAGCAAGGCAGGAAGAAACAAAGAAAATGGAGATGAGAGAAAGTCTGATAATGGAAAGAAATGAGGCAGAGGGAGGTAGACAGATAAAGAGAGGGGGTACGGAATCCCTCTCGTGTCTTCTGGCCCCCTGCCCTGCTGGTGTCTTCTCTGCAGTGTCGAATCTCTTCTTCACACTGTAGACAGCTGGAGGTGTCAACACTTGACTGGGCCTAAAGCTCTTCTACCCACAAGCCCAGCCTCTGTTTATGCTCACAAAGCAGCCGCCTGTCACAATACACACACATCCCTCTGATGCAAAGCCTTGTGTATCTTGGTGTAACTCTGTGGGTCTCTAGGCCCCGCCCTGGCCTGAAGTACCGTATCATTGACTTCCCAAAGCAATTTCAGGACTGTAACTTTTCAGAGTCTTTGTGAGAATAGCACAGAGATCCCTGTAATATGTTTGGCTATATGCCCTGAGTTGATGAATTTTTAAAGTAGATTGCTCAACAAATATTCTTTTGATGGGCAAAAGACGCAGCACAACCCGCACATCTCAAAGCTACAGAGAATAAGGCTATCACTGTAAGGGGGCAGGAAACAGTTTGTTGATGCCAAAGACAATAACATTAACATGAACTATCTCAATCCAAGCTATCACTTTCCTGTCAGGGCTCTGCATCTACAAAAGCCTTGATACTAGTTAGGGGTTAAAGTTCCTACTACAAATCACACTGTGTGGGAACACACTTAATATACTTTCTTAATAGGTTCCAGAGAAGCAAATGTCTGGTAATCAAATGTGTTTCCTTGAAATGCATCCCATGTACCTTTTAGTGTGACGGCCCAGAGAGAAGAATAACTGGAGAATGACAAAAATGACATAAGAGGGGGTTATTTCCATTCGCATCTTAATTTAATAAAACAAATGAATGACTGTACTTAAAAAAAAACAGTGTGTGCTGTCTTGCCACAGAGCAAAAGAAGATAGGAAGAGAAAAAGAGTGGAGGACAGCACATTCCTGTGGAGTGAGTTGGACTGGCTGGCAGAGATGGCCCAGAAAAAGCTGAGAGTGATGAATACCATAGGCCTGTAAAGTGGAAATAGACAGAAGGAATCCTTATGATGCTTCACCAAAACCATTATACCAAGGTCATACCTCAAAAAAAAATATAAAAAAATAAAATAAAAGAATAAATATATAAATAAAATTAAAATTAAAACATGAACTCCTACATTACAGATGCTGGATAAATGGACCTGGACCAACTGCATCCCAGACGATCAAATCTACAAACCCACAAGGGTTATTTTCCAAACCGGTATGAGATTTAAATTGAATAGAAGCTTCCAAAACTAAAACTCTAAAAACAGACTACACCATTGTCTCCGCAGGTGGGTATGGGACACCTAAATATCAAGGAATATTTCTTTATAAAAGAAGATATTTTGAGAAATATCTCTGTGCTTTTTGTCCATACAGTGGAAGTCAATAAGATTCTTTTTGGTTACCAACTTCCTTCAAAATAACTTATTTAGTTTTTTTCTGGAGAAGACAGAAACTCGTAAAGGTTTGGAATGACATGAGGGAGAGTAAATAATGACAGAATTTAGACTTTTGCATGAAGAATCGCTTAAACGCAGCAGGTTTGAAACCATATTTCCCAATTCAGGCTTCCCAAATGTATGGTAATTCCCAAAGCAATAGATTTCATCTTCACAAGCATCTCTGAAAAAGTTGGGTAAGAGGTAGATATATGAAAGGGATGTTATTTTCAAGAAATCTTTTCAGGAGAGCTCTTAATTTAAGATATATCTAGCTAAAGATCGCCATAAATGTGTGAGGTAAAGCCTTTAAATACAACTGATGCCGTGGCAGAACAATTTCAACATGGAGAGTGTTATTTTTCGATCCATACACAAGTAAAACACTTCTTTTTTTTAATTACATAAGGCACATAAGCATATGTATTTTCAAAACCTTGTATTTATACTTGACCGAGCCTGACATGATTTGAATCTAATCTCTTGTGATATACTTCCATTTCCAACATTTCAGCCCCGCATCACCTATACTCAAGTCATCACAGAGACACAATAAATAATAAATGATCCTGAAATTTCTGATGGAATTCCCATTTGCTGTGTGGACGTTTTTTCAGCACTATGGATTACTGTTCATTTCATGCGGTGTCCTTTTCAAAAGTATCTGGCAAGCACAGATATCTTTTACAATCACCAACCACACCACAAATTAAACCAGACACACAAGCCGTCAAGACTTTTTTAGATTCAGTTTCAGACATTTTAGATAAGATTTTAGATGAAAGCTTCCAAGGTGTTGGAAGTACAGCCAAATTCTCGGGATCACTCCCGCTCAGGTGCTCAGACTCATTTTCATTAGGGATTCCCACCCTTCTGAAAGACTGAGGTCACAGACTGTTTGCTAATTCCTCCTTGAGATACATATTTTGGTGTTGTGGATGTGATGAAGCTGCAAGCATTTCCAATCAAGAGATGTGAAATTCTTCAGTCTAACTATTAGTCCAAGACAAGAGCTTACAGGAAAATAATCATGTGTCATTTTACATTCTTTCAAAGCAAGAACTCATATTTATACACTTTATACTCACAGCTACATAAAGTCTAGACAAAAATTTAATTAGTTTCAATCAAGAAAGACAGCTTTCATCTTGCCATTGAAGAAACGTTATTAGCATGTAGCATTTTCTCGCCCTCAAAGTGCCATAGGCTGGCCAACAGGGCGTGCAGAACAGCAGGGGTGACAATGATTGATTGAAAGATGATTGATGACTGCAGCTGACCGTTCATCTCAGATTTCAATTGTTGTGGTTCAGGCTCTTTGCACCTTGTAAAGTGCTTTGAGAGGAGAGCATTGCATGAGAGGCAGGGGAGAGCAAAGGAAAAAAGAGGAAGGCAGTGGGTCCAACAGGTGCCAATTTAGCCCCCCCCCCCAAGTCATCAGCGTGTTGCCATGCTGCCATTACTGTTCGTTGGGTCAGCAGGGGAACCCAGACGAAAGGAAAGAACAAAGTGAGGCTTGGAAAAACAAAGCAGAAATACAAACTGAGAAACCTGAAGGAAGAAAAATGTCAAGGGATTAAAGCAGACAATCATCAAATTAAGGTTTGATTAGTCTGATCGATGCAAAACAATTTTCCATCTCAGATTGCATTTTTTTGCACTTTTCAGATCTCATAATCACAGGATAAGCCATCAACCAACTTCACTTGCTTGGCTGGAGGACCGTGATCTCTTTCAGTGATGTCTATATGTTATAATGAGAGACAGGGAACATTGGATCGATTGGCCTCTATTCTGGATGGGATTGTGCTGAGGCAGCTGGTTCAGGGCTCCAAAGTGACCCCGCTGGTGTCACAACTGGCCTCCATCCTTCAGTAATCAACCCCTGAGAGAGAGGTCAAGGGTTATCCAGTGTCCAGCAGCACAACCGAGCCTTCCACAACCTGAAGGATTTCCACATATATGCCATAAAACCAGCTTCATGAGTCCTGAAGTAACATCAGTGTGCCCATATATGCCGATTTATGTTTCTGCCGGAGGGTGCCCACACTCCACCCCGTGTAGCCACTCACAAACATTTCTGTTGATTTCCTGAAGGCAATGGCCAATCAGAGGTGTTTAAGATAGCACTGAACAAAAACTGTGAGTGGAGTTCTGCACGCTTGCAAATCCTCTCATTACAACAAACAAAGTGTAGACATTTAAATAAGAAATTCATTGTGCAATCAGCGTAATTTATTATATCAGATCTTTGTGAGATCACAATGAACTAAGATGAGTGACAGCTTTTTAGTGATTACAAAGGGAGCTCTCCTTGCTAGCTTTCTGCCATGCCAAATCCAATGCTGTCTCATGTCCAATTAGTACATATTTTACTACTAATTGGCTAATTCACTGGGGTTTCGACGAATCGTATGAATTTGTAAAAGTGAGGTCGTACGAATTCATATGATTCGTCTAAACCCCAGTGATGGGTAGGTAGAGGCAGGGTTAGGGGTAGGTCTTTCATATGAATTCATACAAATTTGTCAACTCGTTAAATACATACGATTTAGCAAAAAATTTATGAATTTGTACGAGTGAGGTTGTAAGAATTCGTATGAATTAGCCACCTCGTAAAATACGTACAAATTGCCGTGAGATCGGGTTGGCCAAATCTCGTATGCAGTATATGCTTGCTTTTCTGTTAAAATTAACAGTGGTTTGTGAATGTAGACGTTTTAATTACAAATGATTATCAACCAAACTAAAACACACTTCTTACCATGAGCGTTGTTGTGAGTCACTCTCTCACTGATATACCTGATGATTTTGGAGTTAATTACATAAAATGCAATTTATCATCGTGCAAAAAAGCACAAGCTTTTGTGTCAGGTTATGTTGTAATGCTAAATATAACTGTAGAATTGTGTGGATTTACAACCCTCTGGAACCCGACATGAGATCCACCAATCAGAGAGGTACCCGAATCTCAATCGTTTTTTAGTAAATTGAATGGAGAATATCTTGTGTTTTTCTTTGGGTGTTCGGCCATTTCCGTGGGTGCTATGAGTGTGTCAATAGCATGGAACTCATTTATTATCTATCAATTTATTCAAAAATATATGAAAATGCCATTCATATCATGATATCACAGAGGGACTCCTGAGGATTGAAACCCTCATGACTGTGTTGAGGTCAAGAATGTTAGTTCAGGTTGTAAAATGACATGTGGTGGAAACTAAAAGAAAAGGTAATGATATTTCTTACTTAATAATCAATGATTAGTTAAACAAAGAAATACCTGGTATATTATTTTAAATTATTGTTAGGATGTGTACACACATCTATTAAAGGTATAAGGACAATAAGTTGTGACTTTTTACTTACACCAAATGACATTTTTGGTGTCATTAATTTGATCTACAAAATTATATGAAACCAACATGAACACAAAAACACTAACTATATTTAAAAATATACATATTTTGCCTATTTTGCCTTATTGTGGACACTCTTACTATTAAAATATTTGACTTCATATATGGGGGAGGAAAATGTTCCAATTACAATGTTGTATGTCTTTGATTTGTAATGTAATGTGTGATACATTCTCATACACTGAGAAACTGAGAAAAGAATTGGACAGACATTTAGGTTACAACCCTAAGGTTGGGTTAGGGTGAAAATTAGACTTTTTTCCCCTCTTAAAATCATTCGAGAGCTATTCATCTGCAATATAAGTACAGCAAGACGAGGCCAGAAATATCACAGAGCATCCTCCTCTCAAATACCCCTCATTGTCAGAGTCCAGATAACTCCATCAAGATACACAAGGTGATTTCAAAGGCCTGTCTGCTGTACAGAGTCACGCCACAGGAATGCGAGGCAATAAGAACAAATAATGGCAATAATTAAATTTCTTTTTTGTCAGGGTACCATTCATCACATAAGAGAACGGACACATGAGAAAGTCCCACTGGGGGTGACTATGGTGAGAGCCAAAACCTCTCACCCTCTTCCAGACATGCAAAATGAAGTCATTTTCTACACAGATGGACCTAAAAGAAAGAGAATTCATGCCTAATTTGATGAAGCTGAATTTTGGCTACAGCAACCACACGTGTGAAGCTTTCAAGAGCCTTTGAGAAGGTGATAAGTCTAAATGCCCTTTGGCAAATCACTAGTATGTAAGCACGTGTGTGATGTTAGGGGCACGCAATCTGACGGGCTTTTGTCCTTGTAACTTTAGTGCCAAAGGCAAAAAGACATGTTTGGTATGTGCGGTTCCACACACCTTGAATTACATCTGTCATCTTTGAAGGGCGCTTGGACAGAAGCAGAACTCTCCTGTTATCCAAGAAGTGGCGAGACAACTCACATTGAGGTATTGCCACACACAGGGAGCAGACTGAACACTCAAAGTAGCCTTGAGCGTTGTATTGCTATACACCAATAAGAGAGAAGCTATGCTTGGCAAAGTTCTCCAGTGCACTTAAGAAAGGCCTTTGAACTGAGCAACAGTGCCTTTTATTCACAGAATGTCCCATTATTGATTTAAAAGATCAAGGATGACAGAATACAACTAAATAATTTCTATAATTTGACTTTCACTGCCAAATTTTCAAATATATAGTGCAATACTTTGACATATAAAATCAGATGAGGTGACTCACTGTTAAAATGATAATGGTGATGTAACTGTAACCTGTTTAGTTCAAGAGGGCATTTAAATATAACACATGCTGTTGCTGTTTACAGATAAACCAGCTTAAAGAAACACCTCTGGAGTTAAAAACAACTGAAAACTTACTCTTGCGAATGAATTCACGGGGAGAGTTTGTATTCCAACTTCGGAAAGCCCCCTGATGTTTGGCTGCATTTGGTACATACCAGGGGTTACTTGCCATGCGGGAGAGCAAGGTGCCATCAAGACCTCTTGGAAACATTTTATTTTAAGCAAAATTTACGAGGTCAGCACCTGCCATCAAAGTAAATTATGATAACGCTTAAGCTCGGCCCATTAGGCATTTATTCAGAACTATGTAGCACTCAACAAATCACAGACAGTCAGAATGGAATTTATGATGCCTGTCGCCCTCCATGCATTACAGCTATAAACTTTCAATGCATTTGCCGTGCATTAAATGACACTGGTGTGACTTCAGCTTTTATAGATCTTTGATGGTTGCCCTCTACTGTGATGAAGATATCTTGGGGAAAGGTATGTGTAATGCAGTAAAAAAAAAAACTGAGTCAAGTACATTTTAAAACAATCTTTATTGTTAATATACTAATTTGAATAAAATTAAATATTAAAAGGCCACTTCCATTAAAGGGCTCTTTGTGCAAGTTTTTCACCATTTTAAATACCATTTGCTGTGTTAAATGCTGTTTAAAATAGTTTTATTATCATGTTACACTATAGGTTTTTAACTCCCCAAAATTATTTAATGTCAACTATCCGCATATATGAATCACAACAGATATTCAAACACAAAAACTCAAGCATTATTGATAAGTAGAGGAATATTCAGTGTTTCCCTTCTGTGGTGCAATCCACTGATATGAATAATTGAGAGTATGTCTAAACTTGGACAGGAGCGTGCTACTATAAACATAAATACGTTGTGCCAACAAGCTTGTGTCTTTAGCAAGCAGCACCCTGCTTATGTGCCAAGAAAAACTTCTCAGGTTCAGACATTTATAGTGGCTTTGAGGGTTTTCAAACTGGTTGCGATGCAGTTATCTAAAGGGCTGATAAAGATGAAAGATCATAAGGTAAACTTGCATTGATTTTGCGCTTTTGCTCATCTGTTGGACCTAATTTAGTGTTAAAAACACCTGGAAAATATAGTTCTGGTCCAAATATGCATACGTATATCCAATGTTATTGAAACATCCTTCCACCATTAAACAAAGTCAAAAAACAATTCAACTACAAGTACATAAGTGGGTCAGATACTTCAAACGCATTGCAGTGATGCTTGTGAGTGAAACATCATACCAACAATGAACAGGCTCAGAGGAGCAGGCCATGCTAGATTAAAGTCTGAATGATGCTTAACCCTGGCCTCTGCTGAAATGAACGGGACTTTAGCTCTCTCTTGCACACACAACACACGCACCCATACACCAGCACAAAGGCTTTGATCCACACTAAAGTGGCTTTGATGGCTGAGGTACAAGAGCCTTGCGGAATCATCACAACCTCATCTAATCTTAGCAACCGATGCTTATTTGTACTAAGCATCTTAGAGTTACAGTGTCTTACTCTGAGATACTTTCTACATATGGGCCCTTGTCCAAAGAAAATAGCATAGGCTTGGTCAAATTTGGGTTTGGTAAATTAGTGATATTTATATTATTAAAAAGAAATGTGATTCCCGTGCTACTGTGCATATTTCTGTGTGCTGTTTATGCGATTTGTGTATTATTGTATGTGTGTGACTAGATGGGAGCATCTGCAGGATTTTTCATACCGTTTTATCCATAAACAAAATAAAATAATTCTCCTTTGTTCATCAAAAATGAGATCGAACATTCAAACATTTGAGGTTGTTAAGATTTTGTAAGGTATTTTAATAAAATGAAAACTGATTTTGTACACACTCCTTTTCAAATGTTTGGGGTCAGTATGATTTTTTTTTCTTTTTAAATGAAATAAATATTTCTATTTAGCAGGGATGCATCACATTGATCAAATGTGACAGTAAAGACATTTTCTATTTCAAATAAATTGTTTTTTTTGTGGACATTTTCATCAAAGAATCCTGAAAAAATGTATCACTTTTCCACAAAAATATTAAGTAGCACATTTGATATTTTGATCAAATAAATAAAGCCTTGGTGAGCATAAGAGACGTTTTTTAAAGGAAAGGAAAGTGCATATATGCCATTCTTAGTAACCATATTTTAAAAGTACGATTTTTAATATATTACTTTATTTCACTTGCTGCACTCCAGATGTAATATTATCATTGTCTTAAATTCCCCAAATTATTTCAACTTTTGACCCTCACTACCTGAAATACATCTTGAGGAGTTTATCCAAAGGTCTGTGGAAACTAGAGAAAGAGAGTCCTCAAAAGTGAAGATCCAATAGGGAGAGTAAACATTTTAAGATTTCATTTCTACTTCGTTTTAGTGCTTTAAGCATAAAATCGAGGTAATATTTAGTTACTATAAATATAATTTGCTGCACTATCAAGAATGGTGGATGTTGGTGCTCTCATTATCACATGATGACACACATCAAAACAGGGTATTAAAATGTTTGTCTCATGACAGTATATGAAACAGAATCATAAATCTTCATTAGGAAAAGCACTGTGTATTTTCTAACGTCAAAAAGTAAAACTAAAATAAACTATTCAACTCATGCAGTCAAACAGACCACAAACGATATCATATGAACGTCATATCAGCTTTGGGGGTTTTTAAAAACTTAAAAAACTTAATTTCTGTGACAGTCGTAAACATTTCGCAAGACAAAAAACTAAAATCTTATGGAAATGACAAATCACGGATGTGTCATTATTTTAGAGTAAAGATTGATCCATCTCTCTGTATGTGTGTGTGTGTGTGTGTGTGTGTTAATCTCCTTTATCCTCGCATCAGGGCAGGGCGTGTCTCCCTGTCTCCAGTAATAGGCAGCAATGAGAAGCTTGAGTAAACACAATCAATGTGAAACAGTACAGCACACACAGGCAAGATACACACTCCGACAAACATGAACACACATATGAACACACACCCCACTCTCCTTACTGCCACCCACTGCACCGTCCACAGCCACTTCCACTGCCAATTATTGCAAGTATCGATCGGCAAAAACTACCCAGCCCAAAGAAATGATTGTAGTCACAATCGTCAATTTAGAGATAGACTTGAAATAAAAACTGCACTGTTGGACAGCGACTGTCCCCCTCTCACACTTTCTTTGATGATTTCAGATTACAATCTCTTCATCCATTATTGATGAAGATAAAGTTGTGGCATGCTGAATGTGTTGCATAGGAGATTTGGGGCTAATCCAGCAGAAAACAGGCACAGGCACATAATGAAGAAAAAAAAGGCACAAATGTCAACAGTTTCACATAGGGACTGGATTAAGCAACCCCCCACAAAGAGACTGTCTCTTCGTACACAAACACTCACACAATGTCTCAACTGAGGATTAACGCACAACCAAATAGTAAATCTGAGCTGATTTGTGTGTCAAAGTACCTCTGGAGGCGCCAGGATGAACACAACACCTAACATATAATATTCTCAGCATCAAGGTAAAAGCACAAAGGATGCTTGCATTGTCAATATTGATAATATGACCTTTCCTTTTCACTTTCTGTCTCACTCTCTGTCTCTCTCAGCCACAGTGGACTAATTAAACACTAAGCTGACTCTAGTGGAGGTTTGTGGTGCACCTGAGCAGTTGTTGTCAATGGTTCAGTAACCATCTGATCTCTTTTGCTGATGACCGAGTGCTGGCGTCCATCATGTTTGTCTCATTACCTCAATTTCATTCTTGGACAATTTTCCCTCCGGCAACCCAGGGGCATCACCACAACTATCCACTTTCACTCACTCACTCCAGCTGTTTATTGGTCCCCCTGAATCAGTAATTAACACTGTGTGCTCATATATATATTTTCTACTCAAAAAAAGAAAAAAAACAGTACATGAACAACTCAATTTAGTTATACATTTATAACAATACACACACACACATATATATATATATATATATATACCTCATGTTTAAACACTATCTACAGAAGAGCCAGCTGCAAATTCCCGAAGGATCAACCTGATCTCATGGCAATTTGTACGTATTTTACGAGGTGGCTAATTCATACAAATTTTTAAATTTTTTGCTAAATCATACGTATTTTACGAGTTCCCAAATTCGTATTCATTTGCACAAATGACCTACCCTTAACCCCGCCCCTAAACCTACCCGGGGTTTAGATAAATTGTATGAATTCGTACGATTGAGGTCGTACGAATTAGCCACCTGGTAAAATATGTACGAATTGGTCGTGAGATAGCGTTGAAAGGATTGGTCAAGATGAAGCTGTTCTCTGCGGGTACATGAGTGTTGAACAGTTGCTGTCGGCCTGGAGCTCACATCTCCGAAAGCGTCAAAACAAATTTTCAAATAGGTGCTATGTTTATATATAAATCACATATCTGAGGTCTAAAAAACTATATTCTTGCCTAAAAAACTACATTCCGTACACTCGCTCTGAGAATGCGGACAGCAGAGTGATTCAAACGGTGAAACGGTTCCCCTGGCGATATTGGTAGAATATCGCATGGCTGGAAAGACCTCTCAGCCAATCAGATCTTAGTTTAAGATGTTGTGTATGTATATATACACTCTACACTCTAAAAAATGCTGTGTTAAAAACAACCCAAGTTGGGTTGAAAATGGACAAACCCAGCGATTGGTTTGTTTTAACCCAGCAGTTGGGTTAAATGTTTGCCCAACGTACTGGGCAGTTTTATTTAATAGGTTGGAAATTAAAAATCAGACACATAATTACTAGAGGAACAACAATAATAATCAAAAGATGTACATTTATTGATACACAATTTAATAAATGTTTATTAATTATTATTCATTAAACATTAATAAATGTTAATTTATTAAACATATTAATAAATGTTCATTTCCCAACATATTTTGGGTTCATTTTAAGCAAGCAATACAGTAATTTTTAAACAATAGTTGAGTTACATAAAACTACCCAGCAGGTTGGGCAAACATTTAACCCAACCGCTGGGTTAAAACAACCCAATCACTGGGTTTGTCCGTTTTCAACCCAACTTGGGTTGTTTTTAAAGTGTAGTTTAAGATGAAGTAACACTGCCTTGCAATAAACTAGAAGATATTAAATCATTTAACATTCAAAACCACATTACATCAGTGAAAGTTTTTGCTACCATGGTAAATGAGATGTTAATACCATATCAGCCGAAGACAACTGAAGTTGAGTGTTTTTTAAATATATACTACAGCGTTGTTGGGTTCAGTGTGGTGTGTGTGTGTGTAGGTACTGACTCCTACTGTGTGCCATATTTGTCTTTCATAGGCCCGTTCATGTCAGTAAATGTTAACCGCAGTGTATACTATGCAATGGCATTGCGTTTCAGAATATTCTCACGCTCTGGACGCTATATTGAAATCCTTTTTAGCCATTTCAAGAACTGTCGGTAAAACAGCCATTGCGCTAATGAAGGGCTCTTGAGCATATTAGCTAATCTTACAAATCAACCTGGCAAATGGAAATTCTTAATGTCTTTAGATGTTCTCTTCCTTTCCCCTTTTCTTTATTTCCCTCATCAGGCACTTTTCCATCTTCCTTATAAAAAGTAGTCATCATAAAGAATTTACACCCACAATAAAGTCTCTTGTCATGGTAATACTGCTGGTCTAACATATTAGCAGTACATAAACTGATTTGTTTAATGGTTTGTGGTCTTGAGTGCACTACTTTGACAAGCAACACTGGAAATATCATAAAAACACTGCATGAAGACAGTAGTGTGTGACAACCCCTGTTTACAGTAATTGTTTGAATATAATCTATGAAGCAGCACTGTGATTATAATCTGGGTTACATCAATAATCTGTCAAACTACAGCAGTTTTCTGCTTGAGCAAACAGAGCTCCTTGTGTATTGAATGGCATCATAATGAAACATACAATTATTTCTTGTGCCCACAGCCTGACATACTAAGTCATATTTAATTGATTCCTTGTGTGAAACTCAGTTCACCCTTAATGAATCCAAACTGAACAAAAGCAACAATAATTTGTTATGCTGAAGCAATTACCCAGCATGTCAGAGGGTCTAAACTGTGATAGAAATAGATCTTTCACACCTTCCGTCTTTTGCCAGTATTAGTCAAATCATTGCACTGTACCAAGAAATATGTTGAAAACTAATTACATTTCAGTAAAATAACTGTTTTATGAGGGCATGAGAAATATTCTGTCAGTTATTTTATATTGTTACTAAGATAAACAAGACATCTCAAAAGACAAAGCATCCATGCAAACTACTCCAGAAGCAAAAGCTGAAAATAGTTTTATGCACTGCATCACCTATAATGATCCAGTTTCAGAACACTGTAAAAAAAAAAAAACATATTTTCATGATTTGTTATCACAACATTTTTTCTTATGTAAAATCAACCTAAATAATTAATGTGGTTCAGATAACATAATATTTTGAGTTTCTGTTGATTACACCAATCGCCTTCTCTGTATTAACTCAAATATTTAATTTCAATGAACTCAAAATTTACTTTTTTAAGCTAAACCAACAATTCTTGTTTATAGTGAAGTTAATATTGAAATTTAGATACTGATACTCTGAATGCCATTTTAACTAATTGGCTGGTGCATATATCTATTAGACAATTAAATCATGCTAACATTACTCAATAGTTCACCTTTATATTGACCTAGATGTATTTCTATGCATCTCGTTATATTTATTAATTTAAAGTGATCATATGCACACCACATCAGGGTCTTATGATGGAGAGGTTTATGTGGTTGTGAAGTCTTTGAACAGTTTTGATCGGGTCATTTCAGCCCACACATCAGAGCCCTGTACGATATTCTTTCAAGTGTCCTTCTACGACGCCAAAGATGACAACAGCGAATCGATAACGAGGCAGAAATGAAAAGAAGCCGCCGGTCTGCCCCCGAGGCATGAAGATCTTCGAGCGACCCCTTTTTCTGAACTTTGGGCATTCCTTCGCAGGCTTTTTCAGCGTGAGAAAGCAAAGGCTCCAGCTGCTGCCGGATGAAGGTAAGAACGATGTAAGGACGCGTCGCTCCCACAGAACCGCTGTGTTGGATGTGATCGACATTCACTCGATCAAAAAAATATATTATAGGGTTCTTTAACGCACCTTAGGTTTAGATAAGAAACCTTGGCTGTATATGGTTAAAACGTTTTTGATAGAAGTATTTATCTATATTATTATGGTCCAAGTGATTTTCTAAAGAAAAGAATAAAAAGGGTCTTTTTGTGGAACCATTTTGGTTATTATTGTAAATTTAAAAAGGGGGGGGGGATCAGGATTACGGAAATGAGCACTGTGATTCCTAAATAAGTTTCTTAATTAAGCCGTATTAAACGATTACAAAACAGCTTTAACAAATTATTGAAAAATTATCAAATATTTTAGTAGGCTATTTTGAAGCAACAACTTAAATACACTTTGTGAATTCAGGTTGATTGGAACACTTTTTCCCAGTCATCCCAATGGCAAAAAAGTGTCCCAATCAACCTGAATTCCCCCCTATATAGCTTCGGAGATTGAGGGAGTGTGTATAGCGACTACATGCATCTTTATTTTATTTGCAAACAAAAAAAAAAGATGCTCATTGGGTTCGTTTTTGTTTGATATATTTGTATTAGCAGTAGATAACAGTCAGCGTGTAAAATTATAAACATGCATGTCATTTTTAGGCTCCCAGGCCTATTAACGCTGTGACAGAGAGAGTGGGGTATTCCAACACAGGCTTGGGAATTCCCCCATGGCCGAGCGCATTAATTACTCGCTTAATGGGTGTATGACCCACAATGTAAAAAACGGATTAGGCGCGTGAAACCTCCGTCCGGTCTGCTTTGCTCGCGTAAGATGCAGATAGAAAACAGTCCGGTGCACGCGGATCTTTAAAGATCATTTGCATCCAAGCCAGCTGTTCACTTCATTTTTTAAACCTGACCGACACTGTTTAAGCACACACACTTTTTGTTTTTATTTTAAATTACAGCAATGTTATAAAAATAACAAAATTAATAAATCAAATCAAACATGCTCGATTTATTGTCAGCGGATTATTAGCATATCTGCAAACAGGCCTTCTCGCTTTTGGATAAAAATAAGTCTAGACTGTCAAGACTACCTGTGCTATAGCTGTAGCCTATAGACCAAATACAATAATTCAAAATAGCCTACAATAACTATTTTAAACATTTCGTTCAATTCTGGTAGCCATATATATATACACACACACACAGATACATATATATGCAAGTAGTAGTAGAAAAAAAGTACAATGTTTCATTTAAACATTTTTGGATTTCTTAATATCACTATATTTCTGCTGCTCCATAACATGAAGAAATAACGTAGTCTAATGACATTTAATCTCATTTATTGTCAGCTATTTAAATAAATAAAATATCTTGATTTGATTCATATTTAGCCATGACAGTTTTAGCGTTCATCGGGTTGAATTTGTTCGTTGAATTAACGTATTACCGTGTTTTAATGGCTAATTTGTTATCTAATTTAGCCTACCGTTTCGCATCACAAAGTTCACCCCTTACACACACTCTACGTGTTGGTTGTGCATACAAACACACCCACTGTGGCACGCATGCACACGCACGCGCTTATACACACAAACTCTCACTCACGCCCACGCGCTGACAGTCAAAGCTCGTGAGAGGGGGGAAATGTACCACTCTCTGCGTCTTTGTACGGAAAAAAGTTGCGGTCGTGGAGGCTCTGCAGAAAATATGAGTAACTAAAGCAACTTAGTTTAAGACACTCTGGGTTTAGGGTAACATATGTATGTTTTCGTGCTCTTTGAAAGAAGCCAGAAATATCCCTAATCGTTCTCATTGAGGAAAGAAGAGGTTACGTTCCTTTTGGACCTGGTAGCAACAGTTTATGTATCCGGACATCATCAAGGGCAAAGATAAACTTGTTCGGAGGTGTGGAATTTATCTTTTTTAAAAAAAAGAAAATCAAGACTGGCACGGCTGCAAAGCGCCGCTTTTCAACAACCACTGGTAAGTGCACATGACACCCTATCTTGAATGTGAGACAATGCAAGTGAAGGAATTCGTTCCACCTCAGGGTTGCAAGCCACGGGTGAACTTCAGCTTTAGTGTAGTTAGATGGAGAGGCATGATAAGTGATGCTCTGGCAGCTCTCACCTTGACTTTGCAGTTGATGATAATAATATATCGTTAACACTGTGAGACAAACGGCACAAGGATAACTTTATAGTTAGAGCGTGTAATTTACATTAACACATGTAGGCTATTATAGGTTTGCATAAGCAGAAATAAATCATGCTAACGAAATTTGCTTTCAAATCTATAGCAAACAACCTTTATGTACTGTTTTTAAATGCTTTAAAAAAACTTTCCTAAAATTAATACTATTTTGTATTAACATTTATATTACATTATTATTTACAATCTTTGGTGATAAAACTTACATTTATGCAAATAAACCAGTTAATTTTTGAAGATAAGAAGCTCTTGTCCTGTGGTGAAATATTTCTGTAAACTAATACAGTGTTTTCATTTTGTTCAATTATGTAAATCAAGCTTAGCTTAAAAAAAATAAAAAATAAAATAAAATAAAATAAATCACACACAAATTAAGCAACACTAAAGTAAATCACCTTCAAACTCAATACCAAAAAATTTTTTCTAGGCGCAAGACTCTAAGATTATATGGTCCTTTCCCTAATATTAACTGAAAACAATATCATCAATTTAAAAACTAAAAATAAAGATTTTTTCCCCAATTAATCACTGGAACAATTATTATTATTATTATCATTATTATTATCAACATCAGTAGTAGTAATTTGTTCTGTTTTTGTTATTGTGTAAACTAAGTTTTAAATAGACTAAAATAATAAAAAAGAAATACATTACAAAAATCTACAAGTTTTCTACAGATATTTTCCTCTGTTGATGCGCTTCATTAACCACTGAATTTGCATTGATGTAGTTCAATTTATACTATCAATCTTATTCACTGTAACGTGTGTGTATCTTACCTTTTCCAGCTTGAAAATTGCCTCGCCAGAGTACATATTTAACAGGACATATATATGAAATTCAGGTAAATATATATAAAGTAGCCGAAATAAGTAGCAGAAATCAAAACGGAACGGTTGCCCTGAACGCACTCAGAAGAACGAAAGAAACAACTTTACTTGGTCATTTCACAGACTACTTAGAAATGAGTATGGTGAATAATTTGGACACATTTAGAAACACTTATTTTGTACTATAATCTCAAAATAGCATTTAGATGAATGACTTTCCCCCTCACACGAATTGCATATTAGGCCTACTCGGCACACGTACAAAGAAACGCACACAAATTTAATTTCCAGAGTCTCAAGCCTTCGACTAAAGGCACAGATGTGACTGCGAGGCAGGTGATATAAGGGAGGGCTAAAGTAAAGCGTTGCATTCGGTTCGGAGAGAGAAAAATGGAGAGGGAAAACGGTTAACAGCAGGATTGCATGCAAATTTCCGACTGAAATTATCATAAGCAAACAGCTGAAGCCTGGGCTAATAAAGGCCCATCTGTGTTACTTCATATCGGGTTAGTATAGAGCTGCGATAATGAATTTTGTAATATCCAACCGACAGACATCTCAATCAGACACTAATCCTCTGATTTTACCGCGGAATCACTCAACTTCGTGCGCTCAAACTGCTCTCTTTCTCTCACCGACACAGGGTGCACTGTCTCTCCTCTTTGTGCGTTGTTTTGGAGACACGAGTCTTAATTAGGAGGGACTCGAGCAAGCGCTAAGGGATTTCAAAACAAATGATGAGGAATGTGCACATCCTATTACAGACAGGAACCATCCAATATATTACAATAAATATATCTGGTCAGATAGCTTTATCAAGTGATGGACATGTGTAAAAACTAAACGTACTCAAACAGAAGTTGGCATACACACAAGATTATTCATAACANATATAAACATTTTATATATATATATATATATTTTAAAATAAAATACAAAATTAACGTTTCTCTTTTTTTCACAGGTGCTCAAAGTATAATCTATCAAATGGACTCCCACTGCCGTAAACTTGCATCAACCTGTGCTCAATTAGGTAAGATGATCTTGGTGAATGACAAGCAACCCTCCTTGTTAGGTCTCCAGAGAAGGTCTGGATTCATTAATAGCCCATATTTGGTTGGTTTAAACAAACACCTCAACATTGTCTGACCTATAAAATATCGCAGGTCTATGTAAAAGTAAAACGTGAGTAAAACACCTTTGCTGGTGTTTGACGTATGACTAGCTATAGGGAAAGCAGTGGCCTACCATGAGACGTTTATAGTCAAAGATGGACATCTGGTGGTAGGACAGGATCATACACGGGTAAGTGAGAACATCTTCATGATACCGCGTAGCAGTTCCTGACTGGGAATTTATCATTTTACAGCCAAAGTCTGTGTGATTGTAGAGGTTTATGGTCTCTAAAATACTTTGAATTTGTTCAAACAAACTACTGACGTGATTCTTCGAAATGATTGGTAATAAAATGTCGTTAGATGGTCACGTAGGCTACGTTATCAACGAATGATGTAAACGTAGCCTATATCTTTTACAAGATTTTAAATGAAAATATTTATAAATTGATATATAGGCTATAAATTGATATTCAGTATGATAGACGCAGATTAAGCAAGCAAAAATATCCAATGAACCATTTTTTCCCAGTAGGCCTACTTTATATTTTGCCGCACAATAACAATTCTAACAGAAACGTTGACAGGTCAAATTAAAGCTGTTGAGGGGAAAACTTTAGGCCTACTGATACTCCATTTAATCTGGCATCATCATTAAGTTAATTAAAGCAAACTGAGAACAAACCAAAAACGCTTATTTAGTCGCATTAGTCCGTTTACCATTTATCATCATCATTTAGGCTACTATTGGCTATATGATAAGAGATGAAAGGAGAAAGTGCATAAAAATGCAAACAGCAAAGTAAAAGGGAAAAGACATTCGAGCGACTTGATTACCGACAGTCTTGTCTCCTGCAGTAATATATGCAGCGCTTGTTAGATAGACTCGGGGGAAAAGTAAATGTGTAATGAAAGCCTCCACGTGAGGAGGAATATACTAATGGAAGAATCTAATGTCCTCTTAATCCTATGGAAAAGGCTTTGTCGTCTCCCTCATATTGACTGAATTGGTAATTAATGGCTCTGTGGTGCGCCATGGCCAATAATCCACAGCAGGCAGTGAGAGCGCTCTGAAGAATTTTGAGGGTCAAGAATAAATACAGAGCAACTATCTAGTCTATAGCTATCAGGAATCGAGCTCTGCAACTTTTGCCTATGGAATTTCGATGCGCACAATTAAAATTTGTGTGCGTAAAACCTATCATTCATATTATATTTTAGTCTATTTGAGGTACAGAATAATCATTGCATTATTGTAATGGTTTAGATCGTAGTAAAAATGATCTAGAAGAAATAAAAAGAGTGATTTGCTTATTATTGGCCTAGACATTTTTTTTGTTTCAAAATGGAAGCAGCGTCACGAAATAAATAAAATAAAAGTGAATGGTAAGTGTGAGACAACAGACCGAGACACGAACTTTAATAATGTGCAGTGTCTGGGCGCAAATGCATTGAACACGAGGTCATATAATCATACAAAAAAACCTGCACATATAAGATTTGTCGGTTCCAGTTTCATATATTATGCCATAAATTAATATCCAGTACCAAGAGCGTGAGCTGAATCAGTCATAGATGGAGTTGGTCGAGCCATTTTCATAAGCACCTGACCTGATTGCCTTTTCATTCCTTTTTTTTTCTCCGTTTTTACCCTACTTGGTGTTTGACGTTTCACGTGATTTTACAGGGCAAGCACTGAAGCAAAAAGGCAGATTTCAGTGGTTTACTCATTTATTTTTTAATAATAATTATGAAAGCTGCAATCAACTTTTTTTATGAGATCGGGTTGGCCGCTTCTCTTGTTAGTTTCTTTTTGTTATATTACCCATTTACTGTAATTTTTTTCATTTGAATGACAACTAAAATATCATCAGAATTTTAAAAGAAATCCAACCAGGATTTTTTTTCTCTCTCTCATCAAAAACTTCTCCCCTGTGATAATATAATTTCATAATTTTAAATAAATAAGTTATCTGCGTAAAATAGCTTAGCGTAAAATGCAGGTAAGGGGCTAAAAAA
>RJVU01018281.1:6453222-6467017 GCA_003731715.1 Anabarilius grahami
TAAAATGAATTAGGGCTAATAAATAAATATTTTCTTTTTAATAAAACAATGCAATTTGTTGTGATGCGTAAATTAACACAGTGTTTTGAAGGACAACAAGGTGAAGAAGCTGGAAGTCATTAAAGATGGCCAATTAAAATTCTTAGACAAATAGGCGTCTTATCAGATTCAATGTTGCCTACTCAGAAAGGCAAAGTGGGAGCTCTCTCCCGCGAAAAAATCACGCGCACAAATATACCTCGCCAAAGTGCTTTTAGTCCCTAAATCAAATTATAAAACAATTTAAAGCAAGAATGAACTTAAGTAGAAATATTTTTATGATATTTCTATTTATTATATAGGCATATGGAATTTATAATTTAAGGCCATAACAGGGCTGAGATACTTTTTGTTACCAATTAATTTAACGAGGTCTTTGATACTCTGTCGCGAAGAATCGTTCAATTAACGTGTCAAAAGCGGAACTTTAATTCAGAAATGAGCATCTTTTAGAACGTCATTGTAAGAACCATGTTTTCTTATTTTGTTGTCATTCGCTAATGAGATTATTTTAATTTGACAGACTTTAATTAAAACGCTAGTTTCAGATAATACCTGCTAAGAAACGGTTAAAACAACCCGTTTTGAGCGCCAGGTGTGCAATAAGAAATTTTAGGCACTCTTTGCCTTCTCTGAAGCCACTATGAATGCAGTGTCTCTTTATTTTCATGCTGTTAGAGGGGGGAAAGCATCTCAAACTGCACAGGATGCATTTTCTCATTTCTTAAGGCCGTTTCTTAGTGAGTTGGCCATAAAAGCTGTCATGTATAGAGTCTAATGGTCCGTCAGATTGTGGGCGGAGTTTTTGGTGACGTCAGGACGCATAGAGCAGCTCGGTTGGACGGATAGAGGGACAGCTGAAATGAAGAGCGAGCGCTGTGATGTGCAAGAGAGTGTGTGTGTATGCAAGTGGATATAATATCACATACCTGTCCCTGTCACTCTGGCTCTCCTTGTTGCTCTCGGCTGAAACCGAGATCTTTTTACCCAGTCGAAAAGAAAAAAAAAAACTTTGACTTTCTTTAGCACTGGGTTTATTTTATTACGTTTAAAGCCGTCTGTGGAGTGTCGCTTTGAGTGGTTTAATTGGGAAAGGAGCACTGACAACGCTTGCCGATACTTCACTGCTGGACACATTCATTTTTTTTATTATTATTTATTTATTTTTTTATATATATATTTGTGATCTTCGCTGAGGAAGTTATAGCTGTTTGCGAACCCTCCGTAAATCGCTTGTACTATCCATGACCTCTATGAAGGATCCGTTGAGTTTGGACAACCATCACCACCACAATCAGCACATTACCGGGAGTAAACACGCGCCGCTTACGATGGCCTCTAGTCTGCAACCGCTTCAGCGGTCTGTGGACACGAAACATAGGCTGGAGGTTCACACGGTTTCAGACACCTCCAGTCCAGAGTCCGTAGGTAAGCCCTGGTCCTCCGGAGAGATGTTTAACTGGAGTGTTTTCGGTTTTGGTGTCAGTTATCATGAGGTGTACTGCCTCTGAAAAAGAACTGTTTAAAACTTCTCTCAGTGTGAAAACAGAGCCGGTTAGAGAGGCATGCAAACACATCAAGACATCGAACTGGCAGTTAGTTGATTATAGGTCTATTGAAATAGGCTACATAAGTCATGCCCTTTGACAGGACTTTATTTACTTAAATTGTTTGTGGAAAAGGTGGGCTTCTCACAAATGTTTGCACTGTGGCTATTGCATTTTGTATAGAATAACGCAAACATTCCCCAACTGTAATATAGGCTAGCCTTTTTTTAGTATGAAGAAAAAGACACATTGCGTTCATTGTGGTTAAAATATTGTCTAAATCTTGGTTTAAGAGCATTTGCATTTGAGCCACATTTACCGGTACTGTTGGCTTTGCCAGAAATGATAAACATTAGCGGTTCATATGAAAATGAGTTAAGGAACATCGTTAATTAAATTTAGCACGCTATGTTGTTACCAGGGAACCTACTTGATATGTTACTATGATGTCAAAGATTTTCAATTCAATAAAACGGAATTAGAGATTTGTCTCCCTCACGCAGACTTCTCTAATGTGTCATAAAGCCTGAAGCTTGTTCCTCTTGAATGAAATAATTATTTAAAAATACTGTATCTTTGAATTGCAGAGAAAGAGAAGGGACAGAGTAAAAACGAAGATTCGACTGATGACCCATCGAAAAAGAAGAGACAGAGGCGGCAACGAACGCATTTTACTAGCCAACAGCTCCAGGAACTGGAAGCCACTTTTCAGCGGAATCGCTATCCGGACATGTCCACTAGAGAGGAGATCGCCGTTTGGACAAATTTAACAGAGGCCAGAGTCAGAGTAAGTTTGATGCATGACATTGATATAGCATGTTATAGCCATAAAAATTGAAGACTTGATTTTTGGAAACAAATTCACTATTCAAATTCAATAGGCTTTTAAATAGCCTACTGAATAAAATAATTGTAGTGTACTAGCTTATTAAAGGCCTACTTAACATTCAAATAATTTTAAATCTTAAAATAATAATTAGCCTATAATTATAGCCTACTTTGTGCTGTAGGCTACCTTATTAGAATTGTTGTTAGGGTTATACATGTATGCCTGTTCGAACTATTTTGTTCATAAAGACCTATTTTATATTTAATTACAGGCGCTAAATGTTGCTAAAATTGTGACGTTAATTTAGATTACATGCTAAATATGACTATATTTAATCATTTAAATAAATCTGACACTGTTTGGTGAGAGGCTTATTATGGGTGAGTCAAACTGTTTGCAAATCAACACAAGTGACGCCCTAACGACGACCTTAATGGAGTCACACAGTCGCTTTTTAAGAGGTGTAAAGCTTGTATTTTGTGATTGTCATTCTCGTGTAGTATACTTAAGGTTAGTGTGTCTCCGCCTGCTAAGGGAGAATACACATTTGAAGCGTCGGGTGGCCCATTGACTGCTATAAGAATGGATGTGTATTGGGATTCCCGGGATCAGACAAGATTCCGGGTGACTGATAAAAAGCACTTAATTAGGGAACCAAACTAAGTTTGACACCACCACCCGTATCATTTAGCCTATCTACCAAAAACAAACCAGCAGTGGCTAATTCATGTTGTTCTAATGCACACGGTGACAGCAGTTCTGAAAACGTAGCCTATAGGGTAATCGCCGCTTTCATTGTTCTCATTGTTTTAGATAAGAATTATGTAGGCTGATTATAAATACAAATTATTTTGTACATTTGTTGCAGGTGTGGTTCAAGAATCGAAGGGCGAAATGGAGAAAAAGGGAGAGGAACCAACAAGCAGAGCTGTGTAAAAATGGTTTCGGCCCACAATTCAACGGACTTATGCAGCCCTACGAAGACATGTATCCCAGCTATACGTACAACAACTGGGCTGCAAAGGGGCTCACGTCGGCCTCTCTGTCTACCAAAAGCTTCCCCTTTTTCAATTCCATGAACGTCAATCCGCTGTCGTCTCAGACCATGTTCTCCCCACCTAACTCCATCTCTTCAATGAGCATGTCCTCCAGTATGGTTCCGTCTGCTGTCACCGGTGTACCCGGATCAAGTTTAAACAGCCTCAATAACTTGAATAACCTCAGCAACCCTTCTCTAAATTCGGGGGTTCCCACGCCGGCGTGCCCTTACGCCCCACCAACACCTCCGTATGTTTATCGGGACACTTGTAACTCCAGTCTTGCCAGTCTGAGACTGAAAGCCAAGCAGCACTCTAGTTTTGGATACGCGAGCGTGCAGAACCCGGCCTCCAATCTCAGCGCCTGCCAGTACGCAGTGGATAGACCGGTGTAAGAGACGATTGTAGAGTTTACAATCCCGAATCCCAGGAACGAGAGACTACACTTTTTGTTTCAAGGGCACTAGAAGAATAAACCACTGAAACGCGTCCAGTCCTGTGATGGAATGTCAAGCGGGAACGGAAGGCAAACGCGCCATTTCTAATAAGATTTGTTCTCTACACTAGCAAGTGCACACTAGCCAGTGAAGAGTTTAGGACTCCAGAATATTTAAAGAAAAAAAAATCTCATTTATTTTGACGTTTCAATTTTTTGGACAGTAATTGACTGAACGGTTGTATATAGGCCATACATATATCTTAATATCATCTCCAATTTGTAGAGCCGAAAGCTGTAACTCTTAAGCATTTTCGAGAATTCAGTTTAACACAGCATGTGGAAAACGTACAGGAATCATGTCTTGCTTGCGATCAAGGGAATGTACATACTAAACGCACCAGTCGTGTGTGTGATATTATAAATTTATTATTAAATGTCTGTGTGAATATAGATCTAGAATAGCAACCCTGGGTAATAATACGCAAATGTTTCTGCGAAATGAACTTGGTTTTTGCTCTGTGTATAATATTTGGTACGGAATTTTTTGTTTCGTTTTTCAACATCCCAAAAATAAACTATTGTGTTTTATTTAATGGAAGTAAATATATTGTTCTAAAACATTTCAAAACGTTTTCTTCACAATTATTGCATTCGCCTGCTTGTATGTAGCACACATTGTTGCTTTGTGGCATTTCTAAGGTTTATAGATAGAGAGAGGGAAGGAAAACGTATCTAATACACATCAGCGTGACACGAGAAGTCCGGTGAAGAGGGCGAGATGTCCCGAGCAGATTAGGAGTCGAATATACAAGACTGACTAGAGGCTGGGCCTCCAGTGATCACCGACGCTTGAAATAACATTGCTATAAGATCGGGACAGACTGGACCACACATCACTGAACCATCTGCCGGCTGAACTCCTTTAAAAAAAAAAAATTATGAAGTCATAGGTCATGACGGTCCAGTATTAAGCTCATCAGTATCTCATATGAATAATGAATGACTTATTATAATTATAGTGTCATCCTACTGTGCAAACAAAACATTTTATCAGACTCACAGTAGGCGCATATAATTAAAAGTAATCGCGACATCGAGCGTCAATTGGCTGTTTGCAAACAAAGAAAGCTCACAGCATCAAATTACTGTATAAAAACAATATACAATAAATAAAGAGTGGAAAGAGGATTAAGGGAAATGTCTCGTGCTCATTATACAATGTAACTGCTATCTCGCGTGGATATTAAATTCTAATTTAATGAGCAATTCTCTTTCTCGGGAATATTTACACTATTGTCAGGCATTGTCTGTTGTCCATCATTAGCTGCACTGAAGCATGTAGCGGATAAAAGACCTCTATAGCACAGTCGATCTCATTTATATAAGAGCAATCAAAACAAAGAGAGGTATTCTACAGAGACAGGCGTATGTGTGAGTGTGTTTCTGTCCATGAAATTCATGTCACAGCGCGTACAGATCAGAATTTGTGAACATTTACTTTGGGTACAGCGTGGTTGGAACAACACAAGCGTGCTGTTTAACATGAATGCTCTCATATAGTGATGATTAATGAGGCAGACAGAACAAGGGTGGAGGGAATTGTACAATTGAATGCTACTATTACAGTTATTCAAAATAAGTATTTCTGCTGAATGAAAAGTAAAACGCCTAGGTTGATTTAGAGCGTCTACATTAAAACAACGTTTGTCTAAAATCCACAGAACATAAATCAGGTGTACACATTCCTGATTCTCTTAGTGAAGAGCTCTCAATCTAACCAGGCCTAAATTATTCATTCCTAGCAACATGACGGTCTGGGGTCCCAATACACATCTCAATAAACACTGTGAGCGGGGGGCCCACGGGAGCAATACAGAGCAGATCCAGAGAGGAACCCTTCAGTCGGCCTAAACACAGCCAGGAAAGCTGTTCCCTCTGTTCTCTAGAAGACTGCATAAAGGTAAGGCATTTTAATGCGCATTATCAGCAGAAAACTAAAAACATGTCCTTGCATGACGAAGAGAAGCGCCAAAAGTTTGCATTACTACTCGAGTTTTCTAATAGGCTTCCCTGCACAGTGTTGTCTTGCCGTGTTCTTGGTTATTTTACGCGCCGACAGAAATAAAAGTTACTTTAGTAGTTTCTTTTGGGAAAATGTTGTGAAAATGTTTAATAGATATTCCCTGACGCGGAATATTTCTTCAATTGCGGCTTAATGGTTTCTGAAAAGTCCATGCAACAATTAGGCTATGTTCATTTGTTAAATTCCTTTATAATAATGCATGTTGTAGCTGACAAGTATACGCTATGTTTGAATGTAAAGTAATTTAATATCAATTGCTATTTTTCTATTTCCAAAATTACTGTAACCCTTAATGTGTCTGGTCTTTTCGAAAGTATAGCCTATTAAAAAATATTTATATAGCGGAACTAAATATAGCCTTCCTCAGCGGCTGCAATACCCAAATATCCTCCCCGATAGTCTTATATTGTATGACTACTGTAATAAATAACATCGGTATCACTATAGGCTATCACTTCTGATTTCCATAATATTAGGGGATTTTGGAATTCAAACTGTGCAGTGATCTCTTATTGGGTTTTTTGTTACAGCTTTTACAAAAAATAAATCTTAGTTATCAAACGGAAATTTCATATTGAGTTTGCAGTAAATTTGGGAAAATTTTGCAGTAGGCCTTTTTCATTTTGATGAAATAACATATGCACCAAATAACACCAAAACTGTTTTAACTGCCGTCACAAATTTCATTAAATCCCGTAAACCTTCTGAAATCCAGCAAGGTGTAATAATTCTGAACTAGTCAAATACTCACAACTTAATTAACAGCCAAGTATATAGGCCTATGATTACGTTATTGTCTACCAGTAATTAGTGTGTATGGACTGATCTACTGAAAAGTTTGATGATAAAATTGGATATAGCGTTAAAATATTAAGTAATACGTAAAATCTGTTTAGTAAAATTACAAATAGCCTACTATATTAGGTTGTAGAGGATAGGCCAAATATATTTTTGCACATTTTCCAAATGCCTTGCTCATAGATTACTGGTCAACAACTCCGTTTTATTAGGTTTTTTGACATCGTCGCTGCAGTCTATATAATGATGAACTGGATGGCGATGTTGTTACCACTTCACCTCAGCAAAAATCACAGATTGTCCAATCAGATGTGAGCGATTTAAGCGCAAGGTCGGGGTGGGATGACCTCGGACATTCTCGCGCTTATAGTTCTCCATTGAAAAAACAACAATGGCTGACCTGCAACACATTCAGAATTTAAAAGAATGCGACAATTTTTATATTTCCAAATTACTCAATAAAATATTTACTTTTTTCCCACAATACCACTTTTGGTAACGTCCCATTACGTCAATCATCACAAATTGTCCGTATTTCTGTAATAACTATATTGGACAGGCAAATTTATCAGCTGACATTTGGCTATTTTGAGATGATTATTGGCACTGTCCAAAAACAGGTGTCCACATGGCTAATTAACGTAAAGGTTATGTATCAGTTCCAAAATCCACTGACAGTCATGTCATTTGATAAAGAACTTTCCATTTACTTTTTTAAGTCACTACAGTTCAACATAAGAGTTAATTCTCTTTCAGACATGTACATCTTATTTACAGTCAAATAAACGGCATTATAGGCTTGTGATTGCATTCATTGGCTATTAACCATATTGGGCAACTACAAATATATAACCATCTCTTTTGCACAACAGTTAAGTTATTTAGGGTTAGGGTTACAGTAAGATGCCTCATTCAATAGGTTCTGAAATGTTTATCTCTCTTTTCTATTAAGTAATGCAAATGCACTTGGATAAAATGAGCGCAGACCAGCTTGTGCTGACCCAAAATGACTCTGTAGATCCTCCAGTCACTATATGTGCAGACCCACTGACTGAGTTGAAGGTTTTCTAAAGAGTGAGCAAACATCGGATAGGGTGAGCTTGAATTGTTGGAGAGAATGTATGTGAGGATTATGGGTGTGGAAGTGTGTATGGAAAACCTCACGTGTCATTGCCTTTAGTTAAAGGGCTAGTTCACCCAAAAATGAACATTTTGTCATTTACTCTTGGTCCAATCTGTGACTTTTTGTTTTTGTCTGTACAATGATAGGGGTTCTAAAGAACTACACTACTTTCACTGTATGGGGAGAAAAGAGAGAAAATATATATTTCAAAATAAAATAAATAAATAAATCTTCCTTCCTTTGATAAATAATCCCATACAGGTTTGGAACAACATGAGGGTAAATAAATGACAGAATTTTCATTTTTGGGTGAACTACCCCTTTAAGTCCAGACTATTCTATGAAAAAAAAAAATCTCTTGATTATATGCTTACTATAAGGCAACTATGTGTCTGTGTCTGTACCTGCATCTGTAGATGTGCCTCTTCTTTGTGTGCGTTTCTTTATTCTTTTTGCTGGCATATTACTAACATGCACGTCTACCCTTTCATCCAATGTTTCGTTGGTCAAAGTGTGTGTCTACCTCTCTTAGGATGTGCCAGAGCTTGTGTGTATCCGTGTATATATCCTATCCCTTGTCATGCTTGAGTGTTGGTTTTTGTGTATTCGGGTGTGTGTCTGACACGGCCCTGCCTTTGATGAGCTGAGTGTGACGCCGGGACGGCTTCTCTGGCCGCAGGCGTGTGCTAGTGTGGGAGCGTGTGAACGATCAGACATGGAGTAAACTTCCATGACTCAGACACTTCCTGCTTTCTCAACTTATATTAAAAAGAAACATTGCAAATGTTTTGACTTTAAAATGAGGAATTCCACACAGTGAGTACCATGAAATCACAGATGCACAGATGTGTGCGGAATTAACAAAGATAGTATCAGTAAAGAGGCCGTGCCTACTGCAACTTTTCTCTATTGTTTTGCAGTGGGAAGAGAGTGACGGAGGACTGATGATGTAATGCAACACTTAAATAAAGCCTATAAGCTGTCCAGACTGCAAGAAGCTTTAATTTTGGATACAGAGTATTTTCCCAAAATAACAGCCGTGATTCTGTTCTAATAATATTGTAAGGACATAATGCATGTTGATAGAATGCACAAGTACTAACGAGTTTAAAAAATAAATGTACACTTATGAGCTAAATGTTTTAGATGAATAGTGTGTGTGGTGCATAAAAACATGATATATATATATATATAGTATATAAAGTTAATTTGTTAATAACTAAGGAAACTTTAATCAGAAAAAAAAGTGGAACAAAAAGATATGGAAATATAAGAATGAAAAAAAAAGTTTAACCAAATACCTATTGGGCGTTCTCTCATCAACAATTCAAAAGGAATTACAGTCATACACTGTAAAAAATATTTTCATGATTTGTTATCAACATTTTTTCTTTTGTCAAATCAACTTAGATAATTAATGTGGTTCAGATAACATAATATTTTGAGTTTCTGTTGATTAAATCAATCGCCTTCATTGTATTAACTCAAATTTTTAATTTCAATGATCTCAAAATTTTAAGGCAACCAGGAAACTTACTTAAGTTAAACCAACTATTCTTTTTTTACAGTGTAGTTAGGAAGAACACACCCTAATACAGACTAGAGTTCTTCATAGGCCAAAAATATGCACTCTTCTCTATTGTGCTGTCAATTCTGTGTTTGCCGTGCAAACTTTTGAAAAGCAGCTGCATACACACACACACACACACACACACACACAAAAGTTGTAATGTATAAGAGTTGCAACCGGTGTTGATTTGTGAGTCTGCAGTGCCTAAAGAATTAAGGGAAAGGTAAGAAGAGAATGAATGACAGCATTGTGAAGCTCAGTCTTCACAGTAACAAGAAACTCCAGCTCTCTCAACCTCATCACCTTTCACAAATATGACATCAATAATCACTTAAGCCTTAACACATCAAATGTGAAAAGGACAAGAGCATTAAGCCTCAAGCAAGTCAACCATATCAACACTGTTACTACTCACTTGCTATAGTATAGTGCTAAAAAATGTAGACTGCATGAGAAAATGTCACTTATTATAAGCAAATCACACTCTGATCCAGGATGTTCTGCAACCCTGGAAGTTGTATGTTAATACAAAACCGCAGCCTTCATCTGATGTTTTAATTTTTCATAAGGGGGGAGACATGTTTGAACCCGCAGGCGGCCTAATAAACCAGTCAAAGCAATCTGCTGTGATTCTTTTTCAAACATCCTCCTCATTACGTGCCACAGTTTGTGCTCTAAAATCCTGCTAATCTCAGTGGAAAGATGACGTGAGCTGATCGACATTAATGGATCAGTAGATGCAGAAGTGCAAGACACACACAGGGCAGAGTTTAGGAGGGAGGAATTTTGCATCCTTCCATCAGCTCTGCCTCATTGCGTCTCTGTGATGGCTTGATTAGCTCCAGTATAAAGCTTGCCAAATGACTTTCCAACTTCTTACTACAGCAGGTGCAGTTTTCCCTTTGAGATGACATACAGCAGGCCACTGTGACCTGCTGTGATTTCATTACGAATTTTGCCAGGGAAATCTACATAGATAAGAAATAATATAGCTTTCAATTCCAGTCTGATGTTATAAAAGAATGTGAATGTAATGGTGTAACTAATTTAACTATGATAAAGAGTATGGTTGCCTCTTCTAAAAATACTATTTGTCAATATTTTTTAGCAGATGGGAAATTAATTTGTATACAAAATGTATTGTACTCACAAAAACATCATCTACTGCCCTGCAGCACTCAAAACTCCACCAAACACACCTAACCAAATCCTAAATGCCCTGAAGCACAATTTCAAACGTTTGTAAATGTGTAATGCACCCCACGTCCAACAGGGGGCAGTACAACTAATCAAGTTAAGAGTAGAGAGTGTATCCACTATTGTCCTTCACATCGATGCTCATTTGTTACACAAGGACATTAAATGCACAATTTGTTCAAGCTGTCACAACTTGATTAGCAAACTAGAGTTGTTTCAAATAAATTAAATAGTAATCATTGGTAATGTTTTTTTTTTTTTTAAATGAATAGATGTATCAACATCTATAAATAATGCAGATGATTAGTAATTTAGACGCTTTAGTGATTTTTAAGTGTTTCAAGAATAAAATGATAAAATAAAAAAATGTACAAACAGAAATTGCTGATAATTGGATAATTCACCATAGAACGGTTGTTTCAGTATGTCACCACCAGATGGCGCAGTAAGTAAGAGGAAGAAGACAAAAAGTTTACTGTACAAATTAATTGTGCAACAATAACAAAATAAGATCAATGGTTTTTTTTTTGTTTTGTTTTTTGTTTGATTGATTTTTGCCAACCAAGAGGTAAATAACAATAATTTCCTAATTAAGTTCCAAAATCAATGATATAACACGGCAAACATTTAAATGCAATGCTGTGAATATAAATCTTTCACTTTGTGTTACAGGTTAATTTAAAGGCTTCAGGTTCTCATCCACACAGATGATTTGTGAACTAAATGTGTAAAATCGCCTAATGCTTTACACTTATCTCCAGATTGCACATTGAATCTCTTAAATGATTGTACTATAATTTCATATCTCTGCCATTACTGTAGTAAATGCACCTGTTAAGTGACAAGTAACCATTAATCTTTAAAGAACAACTTGATTAACACATACAACACTATAACAGCTTTGGCTCAAGTTCAAACAAGGTCTTATTTTAACAACCGACAGGATCTGGCATGTTTGATCTAAGGATGACAAATAAGGATTGGACGCATCTGTTAAACCAGTTTTTAAGGAAAAAGAAAAAGCTCCACAGTCATTATGCAATATGATTTGGCTCCATGTATGGACGGTATACTAAAAAAATGAACTGAGCAATTTAACATTAAACATACTGGCATGAGTGTTCTACTTTCATAACTGAAATCACTTTCTGTTTACATTATTGATAGAATTTCAAAAGATCAAATGCAAGTAGGCCTATAGTACTTTCACCAGACCAGTGTGATGCATCAATTTGGCCTTTCAGATATGCTCTAATTAGACATCACCGATCATATGGCCTATACCTTCAAAAACACGAATGTCAAAAGTAAATAATTGCACATGCTGACAGATTAATCAATGTCACAATAAAAATATGACATCTGATAATATATCTGGATATCTGTAATTGACTAACTTCCTCTCTCTACACTGTGACTCACATCCTCTCACTAAGCTACACCCTCTGACTTTAATTCACTTGCAGTCTCCCTCCAAGTCTTTTAGCTAAACTTGCTGAACTTCTTCACCCATCCAGAGTGCATTTTGTTCCTATAGTGAATCGTTCTTATAGTTGAATCAATTTTGGTCCCTAGAATCAATACAACTACTGTCCCCAGAGCTGAAATAAGCTCATAGTTGCCGGAGCTCCTTAGAGGTTCCTTGATGAAGTTAATGAAGGGCTTGTAAGATCCACTGACACAGACACTAGAGCATTTGAATTCATATGGGTAAATGATGAAACCAGCAGTAATGACATCAGAGATACCAGAGCCTGTGTGTACAGTAGTTAGAGTTATTGTTTTTCAAATAAGTGGATTATTTAATTAAGTCACTTCAAAAATGTATGTACAAGTTAAAGTAAACTATGATATTCTTTGTTATAACATTTTAATAAAAGCTGAAAAGGGATAGTTCACTCAAAAAAAATTCTGTGATCATTTACTCACCCTCAAGTTGTTCTAAACTTTTCTTTCTTTTGCTGAACACAAAACAAGATATTTTGAAGAATGTCAGTAACCAAACAGTTGATGGGCCGCATTGACTTATTATGGAAGGGTGAGTAAATGATCACAGAATTTAAATTTTTGGGTGAACTATCCCTTTAAATTTGTACTTTAACTGATGATCTAACTGCATTTGCAGGGGACACACCTGTGGACGTTATAGGCCAAGCCCATAGCAATATCCAAGAAACCATTCAGTTAAATTCTGCGGATTTCTTCCACGCCACAGCAGACAAAGAAATCATCTCTCCTCTAGGCGTTGGCTCAGACTTTAGACTACTCCTGTGCCATTGCTTATCATAGTCCCAGCACCAATAACTGAAGAATAATTAGGTTAAAAAAAAAATCAAAGAATTATCATCAGTCAACACCAAATATTGTTTTGTGATCAGGAACGATACTCAATACTCATGAAACTGATAGCAGGCAAAACATGACGGCAGTTCCTCACGTCACCAAAAATACGCTACTGTTCAAAAATTTGGGGTCAGTACAATTTTTTAAAAGAAATTAATACTTTTATTCTGCAAGGATGCATTAAACTGATAAAATGTGACCGTAAACCCTGATGAAAAATCCAGCATAAATCAGCATGAATTCCATGTTGGTCCAGGATGATTTATGTTGGTTAGAGCTGCTGGTATAGTGATGCTGTTCTCAAGCAAGACTGAGCTGATGTAGCTGATCCACCAGCATTTCCACTTCACATGCTGAGGACCAGCAAACCAGCAACCAGCATCCCATGCAAAACAACTTATGCTGGTGACCAGTAATGCTGGATTTTTCAACAGGGAAGACACTTGTAATGTTACAAAATACTTATTTTTCAAATTAATGCATTTCTTATTAGTATTAAATCAGAATATTAGAAAGAAGGATCATGTGACACTGAATAGCTGCGGAAAATTCAGCTTTGCCATGACAAGAATAAATTACATTTAAAAATATATTTAAAACAATTAACAGTTATTTTGAATAATAATAATATTTCCCAATATTACTGTTTTTATTGTATTTCTGACCACATGAATGCAGTCTTAGTGAGCATAAGGGCTGTCTTTCAAAAACAAAATGTGTAGTGTACATAATAGTCTGATAACCCTGCGTAGAACTTCCTACGCTTCTGAAATCTGAAACTAATCTTGCA
>RJVU01018281.1:6467384-6508247 GCA_003731715.1 Anabarilius grahami
ACACCTAATAATTTTTATTACTACTATTTGCAACATTTTAGAATTATAGTGAAGTCATCAAAACTACAAAACAGCAAATACAAGGATGGGAATTATGAAGTGACCAAAAACGCTAAACAAATCAAACTCAAACTTAAACCCAAACATCTGACTGGCCGTGTATGTAGGTTTTTTAAAAACATATTTAAAGGTGATACAGAGGATCTTTTCGTCGACTGAGAAACCAAAGACTGTTAGTGAGTTTTTTAAATGAGCGCATGCGTAAGAACAACCCCCTCCTTCACAGCTCATTTCGAGGGAACGCCTCCCAAAACTTGTGCACGAGTATTGGAACACGAGTGTTTGTTTACAACCGGCATTCGCTGTGTCGTGTTAGTGGATTCATTATGTCGGACTCACTGCAGGTAACTCATAATCTGCAGTTGTTACTCCTGACAAAAACATTGCATGCGGCGCCTGTAGAGTGTGGAAAGTTACTGGAGCGCACAGCCACGCACGTCTCTCACAAGGAATGTCATGGCAGTGATTGACAAGCCAGAGGGCCAATCGTTTACGCGATGATCGCGTAAACGATTGGCTGATGTTTTTAAGGCCCTACCTCGTGCACAGATTATGTATATTAATATTTTTCCTTTCAGTGCACCTAATAAATAGTCTTTTATCAGTTAGTAAAGACAGTTTCAAGTAATATTGCAAAAATGTATAAAACAAAACATCCTCTTTAGCACCTTAAATTTCTTATAATCTGGAATAAATGTGTCTTAAACTGAGAAGAACTAAAGTGAGATGAATATATACAGGTCTAATGCATTTGGTTTCAACACCTTGGGTCAATAAAGTATATTTACATTTTTACTTTTAATAGTGGTACAGTAGTGACCTGTCTAGAAGGTGAACATTTTTTATTAGAAGTCATAAAAGAAACTTACAAAATGTCAGAGAAAATTATCCAGGTTGGATATCCTGCAGGCTAAATGATGGATTTGTTTTTCAAATATACGTTAGGCTGACAGGAGTGACAGCTGATTTATTTTCACAATTAAGAATTGTAGCCTACAGTCTGAACACCGACTGAAAATGGTGAAAATGCCTCGTTAATGAATGTATGCCAAAGGTCACCGCAGTCTGAGATGACGACAGCTCAGGAGGATGCATCAGTTCTGCGGCATTAGGACCTTGCGCTCCTCTTCCTCAGAAGAGAGGAGGGCGTATGCCGGCACGGGCTGAGAGTTAAATAGGCTGACATTCGAGAACAACTCAACGAGTGTGCTGGGGGTGGCAAGAGCGATGCGAGGGCAAGGCTGGAGCTGAGCCTGCGAGACATAGATAGGAAATCCGTGAAACTGAACTCATTTAGTCGCCAAAGAAAGGCTAACGTTCTTCAGTAAGCGTTTAAAGGACGAGAGACCATGTCGGTGCTGGCTTTGCAAGAATACGAATTCGAGAGGCAATTCAATGAAGATGAAGCCATTCGATGGATGCAAGAGAACTGGTACAGTAGCTCTGATGCATGACAAATATGCAGGACCATAACAATCACGCCTACAAACCCCGTTGTATCATCAGTTAGCTTGAATAGGCTACTTGTCTTGCACTGACTGACTAGCATATTCAATATTAGAACCATGCATTAATGCTCAAAAACGGGTGACTCTTGAAAGTCACTGGCAGGTACCGTCCAGACCACGGTATATGCAGTGTGGTTTTTCCCCTAGAGACTCATCAATATTGTTTCAGCATCGTGTTCTATTCAACATCTAAAATGAACTACGTGCAATGAGGGATGCTATATTTGAAGCATCGCTGCTCTAATCAGATTCAAAGCCTATTCAAGGTGATGCTCTGCTTATGTCCTTCGTGACAATTGGAACTTTCATCCTAGGATGCCTCGCGTGTTCAGATTCCATGCAAATATTTATTCGAAAATAATTCGCCTTTTGATTTTTCGCCTTTTTTTTTTTTCGTTAACAAAACTGAATGCATGTTTCAAATCGGCCTTCATCCTATAGGCTATTAAATATCTTACCCAAAGTAGCGATGTCCGATTCGTAAAAAGAATCGTTCTTTAGATTCGGACCTTTCCAATAAATCTGCTGAATGCTCCCGAATCGGACGGAATTAAAGGTTGGAAGGCAACAACTAAACGATTCATTAATCCGTGAGTTGCTTTCTTCGAATATGTCCGATTTGTAATGAGTCGAAAACTGATTTGAGTGAATTATTTGTAAAAATGAAATGGTACTTTAAAAGCTTTAAAATGTTACAAATAGGCCTACAACATAATGTGTTACAGAGTTCATTTTATGACAGTTAGGCGTAAACTTTAAATTAAATAGAATTGGTTTTTAATAAACTTAAACATTACAATAAACACCCTTATAAATATGCCTAAAACATCATTTAAAAACGTAATAAACAAGAATATATGAATATGGCTTTATTGTAGGCAAACGTTATAGTGTAGAATGTCAGGGACCACGTGGTGACAATCACGCCATGACGTAAAGAATAACTTTGAACCGATTCCTTTAAACGAACTGTTCAAAAGAACCGATTCTCGGAAATGAGTCTGACTTCCCTAGGCTCAAAGCCTAGCCTAGCTCACAATCTCTGTAGCAAAATGTGAATGCCATAATACAGATAATCATATGGAATAACAATAACAACAGACGTGCAGGAGAAACGTTATTAGATTCGTTGCTCCGTACAAGGTTGATTCTATGGTTAATGGCAGAAATCATCGCTGTTCATTGCATCTTTGTCACGTTTCTCCTCTAGGAAACTGTTCCGCTTGTTAATAGTATCTGACACATGGTAACGTCGACACGATTACTCGCTATGGATCAATAGTCACGCTTTTGTAATTCTGTAGCTCGTTTGGAGACAGAGAATTGAGGCTGGTTAAGAATTCATAGCAACCAATGGGATGTGGTTGTTGATGTCTGCTGACACAAATCTGACCAATCGTGTTTCCGCGTCACTGTGCCGACTTCTCGGGGTTGCCTGCATCACATTTATCATCTTGTATCCCTCCTGTGTGGAGAGCAACACTACGTGTTTAGGTTTAATGTGCTTAATAATAATTTTGTTTTGTTGATCACTTAAGCCTGTTGGTTTTCTTGTCTGTACTTAAAAACGGAATGCGAATGAAATGATGGGGAAGCGTCTTGAGCTGTTAAATGACTGTCTGCATCACTGAAATGCGGATTCAAAGGGATGGTTCACCCAAAAATTATAATTCTTTATTTCATTATTTACTCTAAAACCGTTTCCCAGCGCTTATTTTCTTCTGTGGAAGACCAAAAATGATGTTAGGCAGATTGACAACCTAAGTCACCATTCACTTTCATTGTATGGGGAAAAGATGCAGTGATTGTGAATGGTAACTGTCATTCTGCCTGACATCTCCTTTTGTGTTCCACAGAATAAAATCATAAAGGCTGGGAACAACATGAGGGTGAGTAAATGAAGACAAATTTTAAATTTGGGGGTAAACTATCACTAAAAACAACAACAATGGAGACACATATACAGACAGGCATCTGATAAGCCATTCAATCATGCAGCCTAAATCATTAATATTAATTCAACACAGCCTCGTAAAATCATTAGGTATTTAGTTAACTTACAACAGTCACTATACTGACTTCACAATACTTCCTTGTAGTCAAATTAACTTTATGAGTAAGATAATGATAATGGCCCTTGCTTTCATCATCTAGTTTTTTTGTTTTGTTTTTGTTTTTACTGTTCCAGCTTTGAGTTTTATTCTTCCCGTGCCCACAACTGTTTTTAAAAATTGGTCCAATGCCCTCGTTGTTTTTATTTGTGCTTCCTATCAATTTATCAGAGTACTAAATTACAAGATCCCTGGCTTTAGACTAATATAAAAGACATTCCTCCATTTGTAATGTGATTTCACATGCTATATTTCTATAGCACTTTCTTGCTGCTCAGGGTTAGTGCCAGGATGATGCCTGGGTGGACATTGCGATTTTTCGAGGGGGCCAGTGGCAGAAATCGTGGTGGTGTGGGGGGACGTTTTACATAATTTGAATTATGTAAATGATAATTTTCAGTGAAAGCCTATTTTCAGACGTATTTATCTACTGTAACCTACCACATCGGACAGTTTATCAGGAAAATGTTACCAGGCCACAGCAAATAGAAAAAAAGGATCTTTCACTGCACTAGATGAGGGAAGGCAGATGATGTTTGCACTGCAACACTGGTGAATGAAGGATCGTGTCCAAAATGAGCAAGGTCCGGGCAGTTGCAGGGATGTAAGAAGTAGGAACTGAATTAAATAGTGTTTAATATTACCAGTCCCCTTATATATTCTTTGACGAAGACTTTGGTTGTTAGCACAAAGGTCATTCAGCCAAGTGAGGTGATGAACAAAGGGGTTAAATACTAATTGGCTGTACCGTTACTCAGCATTTTTAAGACTATAGATCAGTCTGGTAATTCACATTGTGTAATTACCTCCTTTGCATTAGAGGGAAATGCATAGATAGAGTGTCAACATTTGCTTGAAAAGCATTTTTCAGAACCCCTCCCATTCGGATTTAAAAAGAAGCTGTGAGGCACGTCTCTCCTTTAGTAATCCCACGTTCCGCTCTGTGATTAATGACTGCAACACTACAGGATCCATTCGTACATCTTCCTGATGATTAGGGAAACAGAATGTCAGCTCTGATAAACAATTCTTGCATTTATTTATGCTAGGCAAGCACAGGTGCTTCAGCACAGTCTGTATTGAAGTTCTGTGAGGAAAAGATCTTCAAGTATATGCTGTAATACAGATTTGGGTATAATCATCACCTCAATGAATGCATCCTGTGTTTTCAAAGGCTGTTAACATTTCCTCATTAACAACATTACAGGATACAGAAAACCTTCTTAAAAGAAACACCAAAAAAAAAGTATTTTCAGGAGGCCCATTTATTGGAAGTATATTTAAAATTCTTTAAATCTCACTCCCAACAGGTACTACTGTATTTCAACAGCCATGTCAGTGCTCATACATTCATTATATGTAGCAGTAAAAGTGTGTGCACGCGTGTTACAGGTCACATATATGTTATGTAAAGCATGACTTGTAAAATTAGTTCATTAATATTTGACAGTGTTGAGTCATAACTGCTAGTGGGCCAAATTGGCATCTGTTCTTGTCTTTAAAAAAAAAAAATTAGTTATTATTTGTTTTTGATTGGCAAAACAATTCTCAGCAAAGATCAATAAGACAGAGCTGCCATAGCTTGTGCAATGAGCCATGTTCTGTGTTGGTCTGGCTTGACCAGAGAGAATTAGCCTCAGGTTGTGAAGATAGCCACAGGTCATCTCTAATCTGGGTGTATTTTTATCCTCTATCCTCACTACACTGCACTGCCCAAAGGTTTCTTTAATGAGCTCTCATTGTAAGAGTCTGTCTCTCAAAATAAAGACAAGACGACAGGAGGCACAGAAACACTGTGGATAAATAAAAGTGGACTGAATTCGGCACGAACTGCCAGGCTTACATAATTGTGACACATAGTAGAGTTTCCTGGCACCATCAAACCTGTTGTCCCCTGCAATAAATGTTACTCAATACAATCTTATGAACGCAGACAGCCACTTTACTACACCACATTGTGAGATTACGGCCCGGTTTCACAGACAAGGCTTAGATTAAACCAGGAGTAGGACTTAGTTCAATTAGGACATTTAAGTAGCTTTTATAAATGTGCCTTGGTGTGCATCTTAAGACATATATAAGATATGTCCATGCAAGTTAGGCTTAAGCCTTGTCTGTGAAACCAGCGATCAGTCTCCGAAAAATATCGCCACTAGCCTTGAGAGAAATGATATTTGCTTTTCCTGCATCCTTCAGTTGACACTTAAGTCTAAAAAGTCTTCAACAAATCTTAAGCCTTTGCTCAACTCAGAGCACACACTCAAAAACTGCATTTCGAAATTTGACCTCTTAAAGAGCAGTCACCTTGATTCTATTTTCACCACGAGTAGCCCTGATGAAGGGATTGCGGTTGATGTTTAGAAAGATTGGTGGAGAAAAACAAATACCTCTGGCTAAAGCCCTTTCCACTATGTCACAAATTATAGCATCAGCCAGGGGTTTGTTTAGTCTTAGCCATGTTATCGCGCACACACATCTTAAATGCAACAACAATTAAGACTGTTAAACAGAAAACTGCAAGAAAACAAAGTAGTATTTCAATATACATCTATATTTTACAGCTTAATGGATTAATAAAAAAGGACTGCATTTGCATGTCTTCATGTCAAGGTTTTGCTCTGACAGAAAATATTTTGTGTGCTTGAATTCTACCATCCTGCACTTTTCCAACGTTGTGCTGCGTTCGGTTAAAAATCACTGAATCTAGCAGAATAGATTCTGCTATCGTCATTAGTCTAAAACTGCTATTAGGCTGCAGATTTTGTTCATTTAGCTCTAAAAGACTTGGGAAGCACTTCTAGTTCAAACGGCTTGGGCCAGATGTGATCCCCTTGCAGGTAGCTTTACCATCAGTCTTTGTCCACTGCAGGTCTGATGCTCTCAGCTGGAAAATGAAAGCATAGACAAAAACACAGATGAAGTTGTTCAAGGAATTGATGGTCTTGCAATACATAGACCTACTTACTGTGCGTTGATGACGCAGGACCTGAATCTGTTTTGCTGATATAAAATATTTGTTGTTTAGGATATTTCTGTCCTACAACCTTTTTCTGCATCATATGGAAGCTGCCTGGAGCTCTGGTTTCTTTTATCTCTTTTTTTTGGACATAGTAACAAGGCCTGATGGGAATAGTCTCTCACATGTCCACTGGATGGTCAGTACTAAGAAGCAGGGTTTTACTGCAGCCATATGGCACTCTTCTAGCAGGATATTATTTGAAGTTATCCACAAAACAAGTCTCCTGATTTGGTGCTAATAAAAAAGGGAGTGATGCTGTTGTCATTCACTGCAGCACAGCTGTTACCCATTTGAACATCCAATCTTAAATGAATAACCTGGCAGTTTCTTCATTTCTTTGCTGCATCTAGGGCTGGGTAATATATTGAATACTGGAAATATATTTGAGATTATTTTGCTGGAGATATAGAATTAAGCTATTGCAAAGATGTAATGCACCTTTTATTTGACAAATAAGTTCCCTAAAGATTATGTCATTAGACAAGTTTAACAGCTCTTTTTAGATGTTTTGATACCATAAACTTCAGCAAAAACAGTGTGTTACCGTTGGTAAGTTTGATTCATTTTAGTGAATCAGTTCAAAAATCTTATTCAGTGGTTCATCATTCAGAAGTCCTCATATGACATAATAAAAACGTGCATTACAGTCCAACATTTTTTTTAAAAAGAAATTAATACTTTTATTACAGCAAGGACACATTAAATTAATCAAAAGTGACAGTTATTTTAAAATGAACATGTATAGCGTTCCAAAAAAACTATTTCAAATACTGAATTTTCTATTTATCAAAGAATCCTAAAAAAAAATCTGTTTTCAACATTGATAAGAAGAAATGTTTCTTGAATAGCAAATCAGCATATTAGAATGATTTCTGAAGGATCATGTGACACTGAAGACTAACTAGATTTAACTAGATTTGCTTGCATTAAATGGTTATTATCTAATGGCTACAGTGGCCATTTGGTCAAAATGATTGTCCCTCTGACTGAAAACAAAAATCTCTTAAATATTGAATAATAGACCTATCTTTTTTTTTTTTAGCTATATCACACATCCCTAACTGCATCTAACGTTCTCGCAATATACACAACGGCATGCAAACACTGAAGTTTGAAATGGATTACCATTTGCAGAAGCTGCTTTCTCAAGTACAAGCTTCTTGCTAGCTGGCACTATAAAAAAATGTGTCTGTTAGAGTAAACAATCAGTGCATTGCAATAACCAGTGTATTTAACTGAATAGCAACCAGTAACAAGAGTTCAATCTTCCAGTAACACTGATAAATTGGTCCCATAATGTATGTGCATACTGCTGCAGTCTCCCTTTGTACACAAAGAACAAAGCAATGACAAGTCAAGGTTGGAGGGGGCTGTATTCATAGAATGGACTCACTGTTATAAGCAGAGTGAGGTCAGTGTTTCTCACATCCAGTAGGCTGAAAAATAAAAATGATGCTCACATTACTTTCACAACCTACACCCAAGCCTATAGAGGTCGTGTGTAACAAAAAAGACGAGATTACTAAATATAAAAAGACAGAAGTACTTCTATTGCATTATATTTTGACTTAATTTGATGTATTATTTGAATTTTGATGAATGGAATTGTCTGAGGCTTTATCCAATGGGGTAATTAAAACCCTGGCCTGAAGAACCTCTGGGGCTCCTTGTTCACCTTTTCGACTGTAGTTCTTGAAAAGAGTAGAGTCACACACATCATTCAGGAGATGATACTGGCAGGGAGAGACATGCCCCAATTTTGGCTCATAATGCCAGCTGGATGCTGGACTGGCAAAGCTCCCATCTGGTTGACTTCTGCCATTAACTGAAAAATAAAATGCTGTCATTATTAATGAAAGCTTGTGTTTTAAAAGGGATGTGAGAAGAAATGCAGTTCATTGTAATTAAAGGCCAGCTTTTCAGCCAAACTCTGAAAGCATCGAATTAGTATTAATACACATAGCAGACTAAATAACCAACCATTTAAGTTTATTTATTTGATCATATTTACTTGAGACTGGTGTTAAAGACAAAGTACTTCAGCAAAAAATAAGCAATAGATCAATGTATTTTTATTAAACACAGAACCATGAAATTTCTCTCATGTTGGTATTGAAGTTTGATATTGTAATGTTAGTACCCTTGAACATAATTTTATCCTTATTTATGTTTTGAATTTATACTTTATATACATACTTTTCCTAATGGTGTCACTGGAAACCAAAATAGTATTTTCTTTCAATTCCAATTACCTCGGCATTCTTTAAAAAAAGGCATGGATGGGGTGTTATGGAAGCAAAATCAGATTAAGGGGGATCAAAATGCCCTCAAAAATGAATTAGACTGCACTGTGGATATTTCCAGCTTCCATAGCACTGCCAGATATTGTGAGATCCTAAAAGCAACACAAGCTGTCAAAATAAGCCCAATAAGCTGTTTGTGATAAAAAGCTCCAACAACAGTTTATTTCATTTTGGCAACAGATAAGAGATGAATATAGGATTTAAGAAACAATTACATATTTATGTAATGTTTGATGCATTTGGACAGAGTTGCTGAGCCAAATGCATTACATTAGGATTTAATGTGATATTTAAAAAAAAAAAAAAAAAAAAAAAAACATCAAAACCTATTTTTTTTTTTTTTATGAAGTACATTATAGACCAGTATGCAAATGTCTTAAGACTGGAATTGCGAGTTACAAGAAAAAGCTCTGGCTGTGCTTTTTTAACAGCTACATAACTGCATTATAATATAGTCAGAATAGTCACAGGACCAGTTTGCAGGTGGCCATGTCACCATATGCAAAGTCAAAAAATTTGACAATGTAATATGGGGCTTGTGTTACCATACAAAACGTGCCAAAATGCAAATTGAAAGAAAATGCAGTGCTTGTGAATGAAATGTTTTGTCAGTTAAAATATGTGCCATTAAAGGGTACCTATTATGCCCCTTTTCGCAAGATGTAATACAAGTCTCTGGTGTCTCCAAAATGTGTCTGTGAAGTTTCAGCTCAAAATATCCCACAGATCATTTATTATAGCTTGTCAAATTTGCCCCTATTTGGGTGTGAGCAAAAACATGCCGTTTTTGTGTGTGTCCCTTTAAATGCAAATGAGCTGCTGCTCCCGGGGCCCTTTCCGGAAGAGGGCGAAGCTTTAACAGCTCGCGCTTCGGTTGCTCAACAACAACAAAGCTGGAGAATCTCACGCAGCCAAAATGACGATTGTCAGTAACGGTGTTCAGCCTAACATTGTTCAGACCGGAGTCGTACACTAATGGAGAGACTCACGAAGAAGTTACAACTTTTTAGCCTGATGTGGTCATACTCAATTCTAGTCAGAATATGAGTCTGATACTGCTCCATTGGGCTTTGATTATGGGGGCGTATTTCAACCGATCCAGGAAAGACCTCAATTGGATAGACCTACAACCAATCAGAGCTACAGAGTAAGTGACGTATGTTGAGTGACACATAGTTGGATGCTGGAACTAGTAGAAGATGAGCGTAAACAATCTTTGCCGGTGTTGTAAAAAGAATTTTAAAATCTTTTAAAATGAATGCGCTATCGATATCTTCTATAACGGACGCAATGGCGGAATCTACACATCTCAGTTCTTCAACAACAGCCATTATTGTTGTAAACTAATTCAACCGAAGTGCTCTTTGATGACGTGGCTTATTACGTTTCTGGTGATAATCTGTCAATCATCGCCCTGACAATGTGATTGGTCCGAACAGTTTCTGTTCGGGCATAATTACTCCTCTACGGATCGAGTCCAGACCGAACTTCCCGACCTAAAAATGTTGTGGGCGGGGCTAAATTCGGCTGGCATCCAGGCTAACAACTTTTAGAATGCACCTAGACATTTCTGAATGGTTAGTGGATAAATTTATGTAGCTGCTGTGGAGTTGATTCAACTCATTGACTAGCATGTGCCATCATGTTAATCTTTTGTGCATAACCCGTATGGACGCCCACTATACATAGCGTACCTGTTTGCCAAACAGAGCCATACACAGCAGGTTAACGTTTATGATTGCTGTCAAATGCTGCGAATGGTCTAATATTTTTTCCAAAATATTGCTGGGACAGAAACGCTCCTTTTTTAGCAATCAAGCTAGCAAGGGGCAACTTGCAGGCTATCCAAGCTAATGAGACTCTAGCTAATGAGTGTTCTGTGCTCGTCTGAGAAGACAGAACAGTTAGCATGCTTTGCTCAAACTTTTGCCATGGCCTTAGAACTGGTACACCGTTTTTGCTTGCGAAAACAAAATGGCAGCGCCATCGGTGGAAACGTGCAGCAGTAATATTATAATAAGATCCTCTTCCTACGTCACTAGGGAAGCGAAATCTGAGCGGCTCGTTTTCTCACATGCTTACAGAGAAAGGCTTGCCAAAACAAAGTTACTGGGTTGTCCTTTTTCATATTTTCTGGGTTGGTAGATGCACCGGGGACCCAGTTATAGCACTTAAATACGGAAAAAGTCAAATTTTCATATGTCCCCTTTAAGCATACACTACTGTTCAAAAGTTTGAGGTGATTTTTTTAAAGAAATGAATACTTTTATTCAGCAAGGATGCATTAAATTGATCAAAAGTGTCATTATAAATTTCTACTATTTCAAATAAATGCTACTTTCTATTTATCAAAGTATCCTGAAAAAATGTATTACAGTTTCCATAAAAAACTTTGAATGGTAGTGTACATAAATATGAATATATAGTTTGGATAAAAGACTCTGTTAAATGATCCTTTATAGTTGATTCTGGTATTCTAAAATAAATAAATTAATTGATTAATAAAAATACTGATCTTTGAATTATCTGTGAGCTGATGGGCACGCTGAAGGTTGTAGAGGATACTCGAGTTTTCTTGTACTATACTAATTTTTTGTCATCTCCCTCATTACAGGAAGAAGTCCTTCCTCTTCTCTGCGCTCTACGCTGCCTGCATACTTGGTGGGCGGCATGTAATGAAACAAAGGGAGAAGTTTGAGTTGAGGAAACCTTTAGTACTATGGTCTTTAACACTTGCAGCCTTCAGGTAAATATGTCTATAGGTAAATGGGTCAATCAATCTTACATGCAAATTGTAAGTGTGTGTATTCAAGGGTGTTGTGTGCTTCTATTAATTTGCCTACAGCACCCGTTAATGCTAAAACATATTTGCTTACTTTTGCTGTTATTATGATGGAAATATTAATGTAGTATGTAAATTAGTAATATGTAGGTTATTACTAACAAGGACAGTTGAGTGATATATTTACATCACAGGAAATACGAAGATTTCACTGCACATTAAACCAGACGTCATAATGCGATGGCATTGCAAGATTAAAGCAAAGTTTGAGAGCTCCTTCCCTTGTTATTTTCTCAGTTTTGCTAACAGATTATAGTTTAAAAAGACTTAAACCAGTCAAAATGGAAAGACGCTTCACATTTATGTGATGTGCACTTTCTGTTTTTTTAAATGATGACGCTTTGCACATTACAATACAAAACTGTAGTGAATACTGTGTATTCATAAGTTGTTTCATGTTTTAGCAGATTAATGGTGAGCATTATAGGCAGAAAAACAAGCCACTTCCTCGTTCCAAGTTACTTCATAAAGACCTGCATATATGGTACATAAGAGGCCTGCATATATGATTTTGTATTGATATCTAAATATGGTAAATGGTAAAATGATATAATATATCACACACTTTTCTAAGTGTGGAGATCAGCACTATAGTGACTGTAGAAAGGGGGTGACACAGGCTACCTTGCACTTCCAGGCTTTTCACATGATCCAGCCATTGGCAGCTATTATAAGAAACCTAAAACTTGCACCTGAGTGCCAAGTAACTGCCCAGCCTTAAAGCATTGAATAAAGCATTGTTATTAGTAATGCTATGCCCTGAGTCCTAACAGTCAAATAAAGTACTATACACTACTTAAAAAGTTGATTGTATTTGATTTTAAATGTCTCTTTTGTTTTGTTGCACCTCCTTCTTCAGTATATTTGGTGCCATCAGAACCGGAGGCTACATGATGAACATCTTGATGACCAAAGGCCTAAAGCAGTCAGTGTGCGATCAGAGTTTCTACAACGGACCGGTCAGCAAGTTCTGGGCCTATGCTTTTGTCCTCAGCAAGGCACCTGAACTAGGTGAGATTATACATGAATAGGTCCCATTTCAGTTTTATAGGTTAAGATTAAAAGGTGAATTAAGTTTAAAAGATTAAGATTAACTTTTAAGATTAAAAGCGATTTCTGAGAAACGCTGTTGACCATTAAAATCAAAACCCAAACAAACAATTTTGTGAATATTTGCTAGATGTCTGTTCTGTGTGTGTGCTGAAAAAAAAATCATTTTTGCATATAGTCCTGTTGGCTATGTAAATAGGAGGAAAAAAAAGTGGACCGGATTGTTCACCACAGCACTCTTGTAGCCATTCAGCAATAGGGGAATATACGCTCATGATGCGGAAGGAAAGAGTGTGAGCAAGCGAGACATTTGTAGAAAGACTGTATAAAGAGAGATATTACCACAGAGGAAAAGGTCAAGGGAATATAATTGGAAAAAGAAGGGTTACAATCAGACAAGAAGACCCGCATTATTAGTAAAAAAGCTTTCAAGCACTGGAAAGACTTCAGAGAGCGAGAAGGCCTGAAAACAGACGAGGTTGCTTTGTTTCTGCTCGATAAGTAACATTGCTTTTGCTATGTTTCACAGAACCAATATATGCTGTTGTTGTTGTTGTTGTTGAATCACAGCTGATTCATCCATACTGTTATCCTTGCCTCTGTTGTTGCATAGTGTGTTCGTTATTTTGGGGGCGGAGCAATGAAGAGAGGGGTGTGTTTTTGTTGGGTAGGGGGGTGTTTGTGTGTCAGTTTCAAATATAAACAGTGTTTCTCAGAAATTGCTACTACACCTTTAAGTCATTTTATATTTTTGTTAGTATGTTAAAAAGTAGGGATGCACAATACATTGGTACCATATTAGTGAATAATAGATTTTTTTTTTTTTATTCATCAGTTTTAAAAAAAATTTTTATTTTATTTTAACTGAAATTATTTAAATTAAAATTTTTCTGTTTCCTTTAGATTACTATTGCAGTCATCGCTCAACTAAAGTTTACCATTGAACACTGATATTTTAATAACACTTCTACATGTAATCTTCAGAAAATTAATATACACTGTACAATATAATGTTGTGATGCCTAAATCAACTTGCAGCATTTAAAACAATTGTTTTTATTTATTTTGTCATTCATTTTTAGTTCATTTAGACAAAATAGTATAAAATTGTATATCTGCTACATGAAAATAATTATTGGCTTATCATATAAGCCAGAATTTTAATATTAGTGCATGCCTTTTAAAAAGGTATAAATCTAGATACCACAAACTGAGTATCACCAACCTTAGGCATAAAACTGCCAGCAAATTTCTGCTTCACAGCACAGTCAACAAACCGGTGTAAACTTGTGGTGTAGTAAATATGTATAAACATACCTACACAAATTTCAAACCTGTTTAAACCAAAAAAAACTATAGACTAAAAAAAAATGATTCAATAGTAAATAGGCTACTTTTTTTTTTGGTTGTAAAGTTAGACTTCATTTTCACACTGTTGGATCTGATACAAAAACTGTTAATGCAAATGTATGACCACAGAAATGTATAAACAGTTACCACATTACCAGGGGTCGCAAATCCTCAACTCCATTTAAAACAACTGTAATAATTTAACACAGAGAAATAAAGTTCATTGGTTCTAGTTAAATACATTCTGCCTATGTAACCTAGCCTGTTCCAATGACAAAGCACTACTGAGAAGCCTAGTGTTCATCTGCATGAATATAATTGGTTGTGAAAGCGTAACAGAATTTGTTAGTGTGGACCTTGCAGCATAACCCCAAGTCTAAAAATCTGGGATAGTGGTTCTATTTTCCGCCTGCCTGGGCCTATTGTGTTTGCCACATCCTGGCAGTTTATGGGCTACCAGGCCTATTGTACAGACAAAAAGACAGCACTAAGACAACGTGAGGACCTTAACATCCCTTCAGGGCCAGGCCAACCGTAATGAGTCATGATGCCCTGTCAGTGATGTATAGCAAGAGACACACCAACATATATACACTTTGTTTTGACCAACTGAAAACATGCACTTGTCCTCTGATATATACACCGTTTCCATCCCATGTGTTCAAGAGAAAAAAAATCTTCACTTCCTGCATGGGAAATTGATGTAAATTATCAGTAATAAAATACTAAAAAGTTGCTGTAACCAGGGAAGCCTGTGACGCATTTTTCCTACATAATAAATTACTTGGGCCTCAGAGCGAGCAGATGAAATGCAATAAAAATGCTGTCATGTTATCTTGTGTTTGTTGGCAAATGCCTGATGTTTAGAAACCAAATCATTTTGGTGACAGACTTTGACTAAGACATTTCAAAATGACTAAAATAAAGTTTTAGATGGTTTGGAATGTGATTGATCTGCTCGTTAGTCCAGTTATCCAGTTGAGGCAGATCAGTTTTTTGTTGTATATCCAGGAATATATTTGTTAAATGTGTTTCCATCAAAATTGAGCATACAAGTTTTATGCGCATATTAGCGTTTCCATTCAATGTTTTGTATGCAATAATCTCAAAATTTGCATAAAAATGTGGATGGAAACATAGCTAATAGGGGTGTAATGATAGCCTCATGTCACGATTCGATACATATCACGATACCAGTGTTAATTTCGTTGACGAATAATGTGGAAGATGCGCACATTTGAAGTGTAACGTGCTGATCTGTGTGAAAACACGGTGTTGTTGCGCGCTCTACAGGCTTATATATTTTACAAGTATAAGGGTTATTATAGTTAACTAAACCTAAAACCATTAAAAAATCATTACTTGAAATAAAAGTTAAAAGAAATAAAAAAGAAATAAAAAACTTATTTAATCTAGTTTCCAAGCTTTAGCTTAACCTGATGTACTAAAATAACTAAAACAGAAATAAAATACTTTATAGACATTTAAAAGCAAAAACTCAAAGACATAAACACAAAAAATTAATAAAACTTTTAACTAAAATTACAATGAAAGCAGAAAAACTAGAAATTAACAAATCTAATCCAAATTTTAAACATAAACTATAATAGTACCTCAATGATAAGTGTGTCAATCCCTGACAAGTACTGAATTGAGCTCTCTTTCGTGTCTTTCGCACTTGATCTGTCAAAAACTGTCCGCTTTGAAGAGTAAAATACAAGTTGTCTTAAGTGAACATAAACAGTTTGGAGAATATCAGATGTGTATCATTGTATTGGATCTGTGTATTGTTAGAGAAATGCGTAATGCATTACAATTGAACTAAATTTGATTTTAGATGACTAAATCTACTGTAGATTTAGTCGACTAAAACTAAAACAATTTCCGATGACTAAAATATGACTAAAACTCAATGGCATTTTAGTCAAAAGACTATGGCTAATACTAAATCAAAATTTGCTGTCAAAATGAACACTGCATGATACAATATTATTGCTATACTCCAAGACATGGTAAAAGGATAACAAAAAATTTACTGTTGAATAAAATGCTAAATTTGGTATTACATTGGGAGTGGAAATGAATAGGCTTTGACTTGGTGCTGGTAACCGAATGCACAGGGCAATGGTGACACCAAAATAAAAATATTCATGATTCTAACGCTGAAACACAGATTTGTTTTAGATAAATATGTTTGCACTGTATATTCCCCCATTGCATTATTATACATCATATTCAACGTTATATATAGTACTTTAATGTAGTACTGACAATAAAACTCTGTAAATGTGAATTTTTTCCCTCACACAGTAATTTTCATTTTGGGTGAACTATACACAACACATATTGTTACTATCCACAATACGATATTGTTGCATTTTTTGTGTTGCGATATATTGTGACATGATATATTGTTACACCCCTAATGTCACATCATTAGTTGAGCCAATGTGGCTTTACTTGTAGTTGTCTCTACAACCTTAATGACCTATAAAGTGGTTCACAAACTGGGGGGTAACTCGCAATACCCACTTGAGCAGTCTGTTATTAGTTGTAGTGGTTGTTCTCACGGAATAACAGACCAGATTGCACGACTGGAGAATCAGATTCACAGAAAAACTGACCTAATGTGTAACGTTAAAAACTTGAACTGTCTTAATGAATCATTTTGAGCATTCTACAGCACAGTGGTGTTTACACTGTTTGAACTAGCTACATTAGTCAAATAAAACTTGTTTTGTCTAGTGATTGCTTTGGTAAACTTTGCCTGGACTAGATATTCAAGATCTAGAACATAAACATTTAATTTAATACCTTAATCTCTACTCATTATTATCAATAACACTACACAATCACCATGTTCAAAACCCAAAGAGATAGCATATCTGAGACAGCCAATAGTTTCACAGTAACCAGCGTTTTTGTTTTAACAAACAATTGTAAAATCTTTTACTTTCTCCATTCTCCACCTCACAATCAGTTTCTTGCTTATGCTTTCAGGAGACACACTATTCATTGTGTTACGCAAGCAAAAGCTGATCTTCCTGCACTGGTATCATCACATCACAGTGTTGCTCTACTCATGGTACTCCTACAAGGACATGGTGGCCGGCGGGGGCTGGTTCATGACCATGAACTATCTGGTGCATGCCGTCATGTATTCTTATTACGCTCTTCGGGCCGCCGGCTTCAAAATCTCTCGCAAGTTTGCCATGTTCATCACCCTGACGCAGATCACCCAAATGGTGATGGGCTGCGTGGTCAACTATCTGGTGTATTCGTGGATGCAGCAAGGCCAAGAGTGCCCGTCCCATGTGCAGAACATTGTGTGGTCGTCCCTCATGTACCTCAGCTACTTTGTGCTCTTCTGCCAGTTCTTCATCGAAGCCTACATCACCAAGACCAAATCCATTGCAGCCAGGAAAAGCCAATAAATCAAGAAAATGATTTTTAAAAAGTGAATCAATGAGAGATGGGGGAAATCAAAGTGGACCAATGAAGGGATAGTGGATGGATGAGTCTTTACAGTTAGGGCTTATGGACTTGCAGAAGAAAGAAGCGAAGACCATGAGAGGCTACTATCAAAGCTTGTGCATACTGTACTACTAACGTATAGAGATAAATCTCCCTGCCACTAGGGGCGCTCTCTTGAGCTGCACTGAGAAATCATTATGATTATATCAGTTGAACAAAAAAATGTGTCTTTATGTGATGTTTATGTGCCCAATTCAATTCTCTGCATTTAAAAAAATGTACAGATTAAAAAGGGATGCAAAATAAATTATAACAGAATTAAGAAGTTGAAACGGACTGAGACATTTTGAAAAAAAAAATCTGAGAAAATTATATGGATAGAGTCAATATATGTGTGGTTATGTCTAAACATTACATGTTACTGTTGCATTTTTATTTTGTATTGATACTAGATACTAGAGTGTGTATGGTAGTTTTGTACAAAAGCCATGTCAATGGATGACTGGTCAATGTTGAGCTAAAAATGCCAGAGTGTGTTCAGCATCGCAGCACCAAAATCCTCTCAGGTCTTAAGAGTTTTCCATTTGATGTTCATATCATTTTAGGAAAAAAAGAAAACAAAAAAAGGGCAAAATAGTCAAGGTAGTCTAATAGGCCTGAAATGTTAATGCCATTGGATCACACATACACAAGAAACCACACAATTATTTAAAAAAAAAAAAAAGGCAGAGAGAAGAAAAAGACCAATGATGGCCATTTTGAGGACATTTAAGCCAAATGATCATCAGAACACCTGAGGCTCTTATGGAGTATGAATCATCGGACCTCTCTGAATCTGTGGTTGTTCTGACCTCTGAAAGGCCTGGCCTTCCTCCCATGGCTTAAGGTCATAATTATCATCTGTTCCAAAGACCCGACGGCATAGAGAGTCCAAACAAGCCCTGTCTTAAGGACCATGAAGTCAAGCATACTTACACAAAATGTCTATATTCACTGTAACAAACCTGAATAATCTGTCACTGAATTGTGTCTATTGTGCTCTTGTGCATTTGCACTGTATACATGTAAAGCATCTATAGACGATTTTAACAAAGAGCCAAGAGTGCTGAAATAATAACGTGTCTGTGTTTTTTAATTCAATTTCTCCTTGTTTACCTTGGTAAGACTGAGATATTCTTACCGGTACATATTTTGCTCAGAAAAGACATCTGAGCTGTCACTCTTGCGGTGAACAGGCTCAGCTGCATGCCAGATGGGAGCACTATTGCCTCAGCGACAATGACATAAGACATAAGTTCAGACTGTCCTGGTTTCTAAAGCCATACTAAGCAGCATGTTGTGTCTGTTGACTGGGGTTGGGCAGTAAATATATGAGAAAGAGTGACAGAAATTATGCTAAAAGACATTTAAACATTATGGAAATGGCGTTAAAAGTACTATGAAATGGCACAGATTTCATCACACAATGCCATATTTGACTGGAAATCTTTGGACAGGAGACAAAGTGTGATAAAATGATGTCCAATAAGTGTTAAAATGATTTAAATTTAGAAATTAAAATATTAACACAATCTTATTTAAAATGCTAAAAACATTATACAAACATATATTCATGGCATGAAATAATGTTTTTAAATGTATTTGTTTTTATTACATCAAAAGTACCAAAGGTAGATATCAGCTTAGATAGGAAGTTCTTCTAATATATTCTCAGACAAAGGCCCTGGAGTCAAAAAGTTTGAGATTTTGGCAACCACAAAATTATAGGCCTGTGTAACTATTAAATGGCAACCAATAAATCAAAAACATCCATGTTCAAGTCACAGTTACAGTATGTCACTTTTCAAGAAAACATTTTAAGTGCCAAGTAACCATTCTAGTGACAGACACAATGAGGATACAATGTAAACTAAGTGTGCATGAAACGTCAAATAACTTAGAATTAACTTCAATTTTGGTTGTACAAATCAACTGAATCTGAATGAAAAGGATTTCATGAATTATTGTTCTTTGTACACATTTTGTGTGTTGTTCCAATACCTTAAGTCATCAGCAGGTCTTATATATTATATATTTCCTCAGACAGTAATATGTTCTCTAAAGTCTAGATCTAGTGTATTGTCAACTGAGTTATCTTCCTTTGTGACACCAAAGTTTATATTTCATTCTCGTCTTTGCATTACAGTCACGTGTAAGGCAATAAACTTGATTTGACTCACTCACTGGCCTATGGAGAATGCCACACAAAGCCTTAGGTCAGATGTGCCATGCTCTGTCTAGCTCACAAAATATCACTTATCATTTTGAAAGGTCAAAGACTCCACAGACTGTGCAATATGTCAGATTGGGATAGATTTAAAATTGTACTGCTTTCGGAAATTTGTGCATGATTATTAATAACCGACTACAATGAATGAAAATACAAATTCGGCAAAGTTAAAAATATTTGCGTAAATATAAATTAATGACTAGCAAGTCTCATTTATAGTTAGGGAAAGTTACTTTTAAAAGTAATCTGTTACTTTTTAGGGAGTAACTCAATATTGTAACTTTTTCTCACCAATTTTTGGCAAATATAAAGGCCCTTTCACAGCAAAAATTAAATGAATAGGGCTCAGGCTGCAAGGAAATGCAAATTCAGACACATGTACAGCTGAATGCGCAGCTCAAACAAACCTTTCAGCTGCGCTGCCTTTCTGGATTGTACAAAAATAGGATGCAGGAGAAGAAAGTTCAACAATCTTAGTTCACACAACGCCCCCGAGTTCTCTCAACATTGGGACAGAAAAGGTAGGCCTATCAGTCTGAATGAGAAAACTAAGTAACTTGTGCTACTTATTGAAAAAATAACTCAGATGTTTTGTTGTAAATTTAAAAGCAATGCATTACTTTACTAGTTACTTGAAAGTAATCTGATTACAAAACTCGCATTACTTGTAATGCGTTTCTCCCAACACTGCTCATATAAGTCTGAATAAATATACTTTATATACACTGGGTATGTTCAGAATTGAACAGTATAGCCTAAGAGCTACTTACTGAGTAGTGTGCACTTTATACTGCTAATACAAATAAGTATACAAATATACAAAATACAAATAAGATTTCCTTTGATTCCTCCGTTCTCATTTTCTTTCCTTGCATCCTTTCCTCACATCCTAATGGTGGAGCAGAGACGTGAGGAAAGGAAACGAGGAGGCACAAATAAGAAATGAGAAACACCCCAAAATAAAAGGTTTTAAAAGTAGTATGCTACATTGTCACATGACCATCATATTTAATTTAGTGAATGAAATTCAATTACAGTTTCCAAAAAGATGGGGTTTTTTTCAATTTCTGATCAAATCTGAAAATGTCTGCAGTATGATCAAATAATGATTAAAGAAAAAACTCCAGTTGATATTTTGTCTGGTTAAATCACACTGGAAATGTTAAGCACACTGCATTATGGAGTATGATTCAAATTGCAATGTTATTTTGGCAACTGTAGCATAAGTGAAGTGAAGTGACATGTGGCCAAGTATGGTGACCCATACTCGGAATTTGTGCTCTGCATTTAACCCATCCAAGTGCACACACACAGCAGTGTGGGCAGCCATTGCTGCGGCGCCCGGGGAGCAGTTGGGGGTACGGTGCCTTGCTCAAGGGTCTCACCTCAGTCGTGGTATTGAAGGTGGGGAGAGCCCTGGACATTCACTTCCCTCACCGACAATCCCTGCCGGACCTGAGACTCGAACCCATGACCTTTGGGTTACAAGTCCGAGACTCTATCCATTAGGCCACGACTGCCCCCAAATCGCACAATATATATATGCACAACAACAATAGTGTGATATGCCTTTCCAAAAACTGTTAAAGCTAATAACCAATCAACCATATCTCAAATAAAAAGACAAGCCCCATGTATATGTCCCAACGATAGGCCATTTTTCAAGAAATGCAATAGATAAATAGAAAAGACAAGATTTTTTCCCCTTACCCTAATGTACTTTTAAAGCTACAGCATAAATGCCTAAAAAAAGGTAAAATAAAACATGAGCAACTATTAAGGAATTTTCCCCATGTTGATACCTCCTAATTACAGTACTAAAAGACTAATATGGTTATAGCCAATATATACTTTGAATACATTTCATCAAAAGTAGGATATGCAACATAAGGCCACACAAAAGGCACTTGTCCAAATAATGCTGCATCCATGATGCACTTATTCATCCAGTTCACATACAAACATCATCATCATTACTATTATCATTATAAACAACAAATTGTACAACATAAAAACAACAAACAAAATAATCTTTTCCAGCAAACAGCATCTTATATAATCTGTCACAAANACCCTTGAGCAAGGCACCGTACCCCCAACTGCTCCCCGGGCGCCGCAGCAATGGCTGCCCACTGCTCCGGGTGTGTGTTCATGGCGTGTGTGTTCACTGCTGTGTGTGTGCACTTGGATGGGTTAAATGCAGAGCACAAATTCCGAGTATGGGTCACCATACTTGGCCACATGTCACATCATAAGGCCACACAAAAGGCACTTGTCCAAATAATGCTGCATCCATGATGCACTTATTCATCCAGTTCACACACAAACATCATCATCATTACTATTATCATTATAAACAACAAATTGTACAACATAAAAACAACAAACAAAATAATCTTTTCCAGCAAACAGCATCTTATATAATCTGTCACAAAAACGTGTGCGTGTCAGCGTAAAAAACATCTTGTAAGTGCAGTGTGAGTTGTTTCGTTGCAGACCTGGGGAGGATATAATAAGGGCAACAAACACCTATTTCATATCCTACCTGTTCCCCATGGTCCACAATACTCCACAAGGTCTGAATTGGTCGTGAGATAGCGTTGGCTGTTAACACCTGCATATTGACTCACGCTAACTCTTAATGCTGTTTCACATCGCCCTCTCCTGGACAGGTGACACTAACTCAAGCTTTCTCTAATGGAGAGTCAGTACTACAGAAATGTATTTTAAAAGTATTTTTCATTGCTGCTTTATAGGTGGGTTTATGTATTTATGTTCTACAAAATGGTTGTGGATGCAAGCCAATGCAGCGAGTTGTAAATCTGCAAGTAGGCCTAAATAAGAAATTTTAGGAATAGGAAATTTGAGATATGTAGCCTATATTTATTTATGGATTCAATCCAAATATTTTTTTATTTATTTTGATCAATCTTAGTAAGTTTGTTAATATATTTCCATTGTACACTAGGCTATTATTTCCATTTCCGAGGAGCCCTCAGTCATGCTACAGTAATGCATACGCATTCCTGACAGTGATTTAAAAGGTTAGTTCACCCAAAAATGAAAATTTTTCAACAATATCTATATGGGCCGACTTCAAAACACTGCTTCTGAGCTTTATGAATCTTTTGTTTCGAATTAGTGATTCGGATCTCCTATCAAACGGCTAAACTGCTGAAATCACGTGACTTTGGCGCTCCGATTCACTGATTCGATTCGTAAAGCTCAGAAGCAGTGTTTTTGTTTTGTTTTTTGCCGCACAAAAAGTATTCTCGTCTCTTTATAATATTAAGATAGAACCACTGAATTCACATGAACTGTTTCAAATATGTTTTTAGTACCTTTATGGACCTTGAGAGTTTGAATGACTTTTAATTTTTAAACTCTTAATTTGTGTTCGGAAGATGAACGAAGGTCTTACGGGTGTAGAATGACATGAGGGTGCAATAAATTACATTACTTTCATTTTTGGGTGAACTAACCCTTTAAAGGTGGACTCAATCATTTCCTCCTCATTAGAAACGTAATTGAGAAATAGTTTTAAATCAGCAGCCTATAAGTTTTGTTTTACAGAGAGCACCATGGGGCAGACCTTTTGATATCACATGACACCCTACTACAGATGGGGTCGTTTGCGAACGATTCAGGACCAAGCATGTTGCACAAGTCCTGAAAAGTGAAGCCAAAGCATCTCGATCGCCCCCAGGTGGTTGGTTCTCAGTATAGGTCATAAACCTCACCCTCACCATGTAATATTATGGGCATAAGACAACCTAAACAATTAAATTACACTGCAGATAATTTTTTCTGTCATAATTGGTTAATTGGTTTCTATCATTTTAGGCAGTTTTTATCACGCTGATGTAAGTGTTTGTTTTTTTAAATAAGTTTAGTTTTAGTTAGTTATTTGATGCTATAAAAACGGGGGTGTGACGTCATGATTGACAGCTGTGATTGATAGCTTCTCTGAGTGAAGTAGTCACTGAGGCACAAACGTACTTTTTTCGGGATCTTAGGGAGGAGATTGGAGCTTTAAATTGAACTTCTACATTTCCATAACTGTTTATTTCACACTGACATAATGAGGTGTTCTGCAGTAAACTGTAGGCCTACTACCTATACGATTCTGCGCGAGTGTGCGCGCGGCTCCACTTCATGCTCACTGCTGCGCAGATTCAGGTTCCGAATCGGCACAAGATGTCAGCGCCATATTGGGACATTGGCAGCTTCCCTTTTCTACAATGGAAGAGAGTGGAGTTGCATCATCCATATTTTTTAGTGTATGTTCAGGACACTACTGTCCAGTGATAATTTGTTGAAAACGCGACCGAAGCCTACTTTTGTTATAGTACGTAACTGACTCAATAATTACCTCAAATGTCCCTTGTGAATATTTTATTTGTATTGATTGTATTTCATGTTGCAACGAAACGGTGTAAAGGTGCAGTCACATTTGCGAAATTTCAGTGAAATTACATGAGCAAAAAGGTCCATTGTCCATTGTCAACATAATGGATGAAACTCAGCTCACAAAAAAAGTCACTTTCAAGCAGCTTTCTGTTGGTCAATACTCCGTTTCAACATAAAATGCAATCAATATAAATAAAATATTCACAAGGGACATTTGAGGTAGTAGAAAGGTTGCAGCAGTTTCGTTTTCTGCCAGGGTTCTTTTTCCTTGTTTCCGGTAGGCCTATAGATGGTCCATGCACTTAGATGATTTTCAGGTCTAGAAGAGGTTTTCATTCCTGTTCAAACTTATATTTCAGCGTACTATGCCAAGATCCCTGCAAAGTAAGAAATTTACCCCAGTCACCCCAGAAAAAAAAATTTCCTCAGCCTTGTGTCATTCCAAATCGGTTTGACTTTCTGTCTGTTGAACCCAACAGCAGATCTCAGGCATAATGCAACCCCAGTCACCATTCACTTTCATTGCATGAAACACAAGCAGAAAAAAAAAACTGTGTAAATCATTCATGAATTAATTCTTATGTGCACTTGTCTCGTTCAATTCAATGCAACAATTTATGTGAAAATAAGTGTTGAGCTTCAAAAATGTTTAAGAAAAGATCCAAAAAAGTATCATATGAGTCCACAACTCATGTGTTATGAGTTGTTATGTCTTCTAAAGCTGTATAATAGCTTTTTGTATTAAAAAAGACCAAGTTATAATTCATTACTAACCTTAACCTCAGACAGAGATCAAATTCAAATTGGTCAAAATGCAAATGATTAAGGCATAAGAAAAAAAGACATCTAGCATCATTGATGCCAAACCTGTCATATTATTTATCTGAGTAAAGTGAATGAGATTTGAGAGCATGGGGGAAGATTTTCAGAGAATAACAGATTAGGTTTTTGTCTGTTTATCACACACGACTGTGGTGGGTCTCATTAGCAACAGAGATGAGACAAACTACAGGAGCGAGGTGAGCCGCTTGGCTGGGTGGTGCAGTAACAACAATCTCTCTCTGAACGTGGAGAAGACGAAGGAGATTGTTGTTGACTTCAGGAGAGCGCACACTCAGCATGTTCCTCTGACCATCAACGGTGCGACTGNGGGGGTCTGAGAGTAACGCAATTTCGATTCTCTGTATGTATGTACTGTACATGTGGTAGAATTGACAATAAAGCAGACTTTGACTTTTGACTTTGACACATTGTACAACAGGACACTCTCTCAGAGTCCTCAGTCTATTAGGGGACTGACGAGCATCCTCGTCGATAAAACTAAACCTTAAGCACATGTGCCTGTGCCCAAATTCATGCATTATCCCTTGCACTAAATCTACTCAAAGCCTAGCAAAGGAGCACAGCTCTGGGCAGGTCACAGGCCACAGGGGCTCTGCGCTGACCTGGAGGATCAACAACAAAGCCTTTGAGTGGGCATCTAATGCCTTATTAAGTGTACTCATCTGTGCACCTTTAGCACAGACCAACTGCTTCCTGTCAGATGGGAGGGAAAAGGATGGGGAAAAAAGAACTCTGAAAGCGAGATACCGATCCGTTGTCGCAGGCCAAATGCAAACACCTTTGTTCGCACACTTTTCCTCTTTTCCTCTCTCTCTCGCCGTCTTTCTCTTTCACTCTCCGGTGGATTAACTCTCTCATCCTTTGATCCCCCCCATTTTAATTCCCTACAACTGAGAGAGGGAGTGTGGCCAGATTGTTTCAGATCTTGATTAACATTTTGTCAGTTGGAAAAAGTAGGAAAACTTGGCTCTTTCTAGAGCATACTGAAATTGCAATAGTAGCAGGGATAATTCAACCAGAAAAGTTCAGTAATCAACAGTTTAGGGTACATTTAATTTCCATTGATGATAATTATATTCTAACAATATTCTTTTCAGGGTTCATATTTAATCCGAGGGAAAGCATGCAATCTTACACAAAGATTTCGTGCACCCTATGATTCAGTTTGCTTAAAATCAATCAATCAATTAGTTTAATTTTTGCAGTGTCTGCTTTTGAAATGGTGAGTGGTTCTCCGGTTCAAAATAATGAACAAAAAAGTTAACATTATATTACATTTATTTCTAAAATCGAAATACTAAATTGAGTTTAAATTGAATTTTCCTTCATTTAAGAAAAACACTCTTATGTTCGCAAAAGTTCTCAAACCGAATAACCACCTGCAACTAAAAATTGTTTATCACAACAACATGCAACCAGCATCATATGACGTTACTTTCTTCTGTGGTGGACATTTTGAACACATTATTGTAAATAATAAGATCTTTTTAATCTAAATAATAACCTATTATCAACCTCAAAAATAACCTATTATCAACCTGCTGTTATGGTTTTCAATATTTTAATGATCTAAGTTTAAATATATATTCAAATTTATAGTGTAATATGGTCAAGAAAATAATGTGGCTGGTCTGCCATTGAAATTGGAGATCAAAATGGTGAAATTGTTACCTGTCAATTTAATGATGAAATATATCAACTGAATCAAATAGTAATAACAGTTTATAGAATGAACCAAATGCTCTCCTTTGGCTCCAATGTAGTGTTATAAAATTAGACTGTGATTGTTCACTTAAAAATAATAATAATCATAAAAAAAAACACTTACAGTGAAATATTGACTTTACAGATAAATATATTGACACAAATATGACCCCAAAATGGCCTTTGGCGTGTTGAGACCATTGAAAATTAAGATGGCAAAATGCTGAGAGGTTAAAGAAAAACAAGTCCACCCATTTTGGAGTCTCTTGGCTTTTGGAAGATGTATTATCAGAGAAATTGACGTAGGTTCAATTTCATCTCTATTACAAGCTCCATTCCCCCCAGTTTGGAGTGCAACCTGGGCTCCAGTGTTCATCGTATCAGAGAGCAATATATAGATAAGTGGACCTTCTCTGAAAATCAATAGATATGTGGGCAAGTGACGGCAAGAAAAAGAGATTAAAGCAGAGAGCGTGTGTGTGATAAGTGTGTGGGTTGTTCTTCCCTCCAAACAAAAGGCTAGCTAACAGATAGTTGACCTCAGTCAAGAGGTCAGATGTTGCTAATAGTCATTTTTCTCCACCTATACTTCTGCTGTAGAACATTAGCATGGTAGTGCTACTTGTATTGTGTTATTCCTTTAATTGCTTCTGCTTATTTTCATTTACAAGTGGCTTTGGATACAAGTGTCTACTATATAAATAAATGGAATTGTAAATTTAAAAGACGAGGGATTGAAACATATACACTTTGCATAAATAAAAAGAAGAAACCTAAAAATATACAAGATATTCTTCACTGTGAGTTTGTGGTTCCTGAAGCAATAGTCTTTTCCAGTATGTTTAATCAGGGTGCACATAACTGGTGCGCATGCATGGTAGAAATAAATTATATGTACCAGAAAACGTGGAGGGAAGCGCTTTTGAGTACCAACATTTTTAGGGACAGGGACAGTTGATCTGTGATCCGTACGGACCAGGCCCCGAGGTTCGGCGTGCATGTTATTTGCGGATTAACTGCTAAGTTTAACCATCATATTGTGAAAGTTTATCATTTGGACGTGTTTTGTCTTGCCAATTTACACATTCAAACGATTTTTAAATGCGGAAGAAGAGTTGAAAATTGGGATTCGCGCACCTCACACACCTGAAACGCACGCACGCAGAGAGAGAGAGAGAGGCTTTCAGACAGCGCTTGAACACCAAATTAATTCTTCTCTCGTGTTTACGTCCACTTGAACAGACACATACACACAAAATTTTGTCAAAATACCAGTCTTGGCAAGTATTCTCTCAGTTATGTCATAAGTAAGCGGTTGAGAAAGAAACCGGATGTGTGTCAGTGTATTCGGTTTGTGCATTCGTTCTTAAAGTGACAGCAGCCTAATATTCCTGCTGTTGTCTGTCATTAATGTTAATAAAAACAAAACATTATCATCATCTACCATGTTCGAGAGAAAAGATGATAGTGAGGAGAGCAGTCAGGAGAAAAGTGATGATGACAACTTGTAAGATAAATGTGCCATATAAAGTGTGAGTACCAAGCAGCATCTCCAGGTGCTCCCTTAAGAACCAGACAGAAAACGTTATGTGCACCCCTGTTTATAATATTCTTTCTATGGAAAGAAAACGAGAAAAGAACTTTCAATGAAATACTAATGTGTTCAAACTTATCTAATGACCATTTGTTTCATTCATAGGTCTTTATTACCTGCAAAAAGACATGCATTGATCCATTACACCAATAAAGTAGCTGCAACCAATAGATGAAATCATCACAAGTATTCTAACAATAGATGTTAACAAAGATTTTCAACGGAAGATTAAGCACTCTAATCATCAGCTGAAAGTTGTGTAGCACACAATTAAGAGATAAAATTAAGCACCAACAAATTATCTTTACATATATTAACATATAAAGCTGTTTTTATTGTTATTCAAATGCTTTCAAATGCTTTTTTATTCAAATGCTTTTAAATGCTTTCATTGTTTGCATGTTTTGGTATGCTTTATCTCTCTTCAAATGCTATATTTTGCTATTTAGTGCAAATGAGGCTTGGGACATGATGCACAAGGAGCTTCATTCTCATTTATTCCGGGATGTTTACATGTCTATATCTTACAAATTGGTTATAAATATGTATATCCAACATAACATCAATAACAATAAAAAATAAGATAATAAAAATGGAGAGAGAACAAAAGGCATAGGTCGGATATTGTCGGATATCTGGTCTAATTTATTACATTGTCCTTCAATGTCTTTGTTCTAGCCTTTTGGCTTAAAACAGCAGATGTAGGTTAAAACCTTATAACCCCAGCATAGACACTGTATATATATGTATGTATATACAGCTATAGCTTTTAATTTCCCATGACTTGTGAGAAATTTCACTACCTACTAAACTTTCCTGTTCTTACACAATTTAAGCATGATTCATTCACTAATTTGAGACTTTAATTCTCTTAAATATCACGTTTTGAAATCTGTTTATATCTTTTTGATAGCAAATGTAATGTATTTAGTAATGTTTTGATACCTGAGATTTTTTATTGTTGGTTTATCGTAGATGTGTTTCATTTAGTAATATCTTTGTGACACCGATGCTGATGTTAGCAAGTCGGATATGCCACTGAAATGTTGTTCTGTAACACTTAAAGCAAAATAGGCCAAGTACATGTTATTTTCTGCTCACAAAGCAGGATGTGTCTCTCGTTTTCATGCTCCATTAATAAAACAATGACAGTTTTCATAATTATAATAGAAAGTTCAAAATAAGATCCTACTCAATATGCTCTGAGGTGGATTGCATACTATAGCTCTATTTATAGGTTTTGGATTCTGCATCTAATGTGGCTTATGGCTCAAATGCGACGACAATCTTCAACCTTCTTCAGATGAACAGGTCTTTAGATGACCTCTTTAGACTGTCTCAACACATCCTATAGCTCTTATATATTGCATAAAACCATATGAGGGATGTGCACTATTTTTGCATGGCTCACCTCCTTACTTCAAATAGTGACCGGATAGTGACCTACTTTCCTGTCAGGACTACTATCATCCAAAATTATTTACAATTAGCATACAGTTTGGATGGCGGTATGGTTCTGTTCTGGGCAAGAACGCCCTGCGCATCCATGCAGCCTACCATGTATTGCAGATATCATTGTTCTTAATGACAATAATTTAATGTAACGACATAAATCAAGATAAATGACAATCTGATTCGAAGAGGAATATCAGAAGGTCAAGTCCTGACTGGATGAGAGGAGAATAATTAGCTCCTGAGCAACATGATAAAGCTGCTTATAATACTAAATGGACCTTATACTGTATAGTGGGATGCTGTGATAGACTTTGTATTCCTATAGCTAGACATGGATCAGCTGAGAGTCAGCTGATGTGAGCATGACTGGCGTATTTATGTCTGACCAGGAGTAACATTTCACGTGATTTGTATGAAATGTTGACAAATAACTGGTGCAACCTGAATGTGGAAACTTGTTCAAACAACCTCGTTTTGAATGCAGTCCCACATTTGGCTGTTCTGTAACACTGAATGACAGTGACTTTGAACATTGAACATATTGACATTAGCAGTTCATGGGTCAGCCTCCAATGAAGTATTTTTTTGGTGAATCACTGGGGTGCTGCCTGAGGGTCTTCTAAGGAGATGAGATTATCAGTGGCCTTCTCTGTAACCAGAAATGTATGCACATCGCAGGATACAGAGCAATTGGCAACATCCAGACTACAGTTGTCTCTCTGTAGCTTCACAGTCTCTTCTGAAGCAAAAATGCCTCCTAGTTAAAAAAAAAAGGAAAAGGGGAAAAAAAGGATATAAGAACTCAAACAAAGCAGGTGGGTCAATGACGTGACACTTTTTTTTTGGTCTGGATCTATTAATTTATTCAAAATTACAATTAAAATGCAATTCATAATATAATGACTTAAATACACCTCTTATCATTTTTGAATTTTGGGGGCATGACGTAAAAAAACTGTCCTGATATCATAATGAAGAAGAAAAAAAGAAAAAAAGAAATCATTACGATACCAAGACAATTGCTGATTTGTTTTTATAATTTAAATGATATTATGATATAATTTATCATTTTAAAACTTTGGCAATTTTTATTATTATTTCTTAGGAAAAAATATATTAAAAAAAACTTTTTCATGCTAAACATGCTAAAGTTATGTGGTTCATATATATATATGTGTGTGTGTGTGTGTGTGTGTGTGTATATATATATATATAGGCGAATTTGTCATTCTCCCCATCTCTATCATGACTTCTGAAGATTATTTTAAAACAACTGAAACAAATATTTGGCTGTAATTTATGGGAGATTATTTTTTTTACCGGCATCTGAAGAGCAAGAGGGGCATATTGTTGCTCTGGGACACCCTACAACACGAAGGACCTTTTCATCACCGCAAGGAGAGGTGTCCAAAACCACATAGACCTACATACACACAATGTGCAAATCTACAATATTGTCCACTAAAAGCAAAGAAGTCACTTACAGAAAAAGCAAAAACTGACATTAGGAACAAGCGTCTTACTTGTGGAGTGGTTGTTGTTGTCTCAGTGAAACTGTCCTCACTCATGCTTATGTCACCCACATCATCCTCTGAGGGACATGTTGCAAAATGTCTTTTAGACCTGATAAACAGTAAAACATTGACATTGTCTGGTTTAGTTATGATGTCTGTAGATTCAATGACCTTTGAATACATTTCTTTTGTTTGCTTGTTTCTGAAAGGCTAAATGTCAAATTCATTGAACTGGTTCCTATGAAATGTATTATAGTCACATAACCCTCATATCTATGTAAATAGTAATCTGGGGTGTTTTGATTTTTTACGTTCATGGATTGGCACCCTGCTAACTGACACCGAGAGCAAAACCAATCTCTGGATCCTGTTGAGTGAGAATGAAATATGAAGACCTGCAGTGAGACGTGAAGGTATAATAAGTAGCATTATTACAAACATGTGTATTTGATATGTGTGTCTCACCCCTACACCTGGGGCAATAATGGGCTTTGGGATAAACCAAACCAGTATTGTGTTTGTGTGTGTGTGTGTGTGTGTTTGTGTATGTGAGAGAGTTAGTGTGTGAAGTTGATATAGATAAAAAAAAATGGAAGAAAAATAAAATGGAAACACGAGTAACCAAGTGAAAAACGCAATTTTGGACAGAAAAATTGCCACCCATGTAGCTTTTAAATAAGGTTATAGATCACTGAGTCCATTTTGGGGCATAGGAATGACCTATTTTGATGTGTAATTGCTGTAGTACAAGTTAAACCAAGCATGTAATTGAAAGTGTGCAATTGCGGCATTGAAGTGCAGGAACCCGACATGAGTATGCTGCTTTAGAAAACACCACACCACGGCTCAATGTCACTAAACCCCCTAAACACAGGCATAGAGAATTAGATACTTAGCCAGGGCGAGGAAAATATCACCCAGCTGTTTTGATGTGTGTGTGCGTATGTGTGTGTGTGTGTGTGTTTAAAGTCTTCTGACTCATGCTCAAGGGGATGAAAACATCTTTAAATGTTTCATTGGCTTTGGCTCCAGCCTCCTCTACTAATAAACAATTTAATGCCACTTTTACACGCTGTTCACCCGGTAAAGCAGGGAAATGAACCCAGACCAACAGCAATCAAACCATTACAGGTGTTTGATGAAATGGAAAAAGGCAGTTTTTGAGCCATTTTTATCACAGTCTTTATTTTCATCTTGTCCCTTGAATCCACTACAAATCTGAGGCATTAAGATTGAAAATGTGGCAGATGCTTTGGTTTTGTACCTTTTTCAATTTTATATTTTTAGTTTTTCTTGACCATGATACATTATATGGCAGGGTTGTGCAAATTCAGAATTGAAGAACTAGTCCCTTTAATTTAAACCGGAAAGTTATAGAATTTAAAACTTGAATTGAATTCTTGAGGTGTCCACATACTTTTGGTCATGTAGTGAAGATATTATATATTTCTATATTATCTATTTCTTAATATATACATATATATATACAGGTCCTTCTAAAAAAATTAGCATATTGTGATAAAGTTCATTATTTTCCATAATGTAATGATAAAAATTAAACTTTCATATATTTTAGATTCATTGCACACCAACTGAAATATTTCAGGTCTTTTATTGTTTTAATACTGATGATTTTGGCATACAGCTCATGAAAACCCAAAATTCCTATCTCAAAAAATTAGCATATTTCATCCGACCAATAAAAGAAAAGTGTTTTTAATACAAAAAAAGTCAACCTTCAAATAATTATGTTCAGTTATGCACTCAATACTTGGTCGGGAATCCTTTTGCAGAAATGACTGCTTCAATGCGGCGTGGCATGGAGGCAATCAGCCTGTGGCACTGCTGAGGTGTTATGGAGGCCCAGGATGCTTCGATAGCGGCCTTAAGCTCATCCAGAGTGTTGGGTCTTGCGTCTCTCAACTTTCTCTTCACAATATCCCACAGATTCTCTATGGGGTTCAGGTCAGGAGAGTTGGCAGGCCAATTGAGCACAGTAATACCATGGTCAGTAAACCATTTACCAGTGGTTTTGGCACTGTGAGCAGGTGCCAGGTCGTGCTGAAAAACGAAATCTTCATCTCCATAAAGCTTTTCAGCAGATGGAAGCATGAAGTGCTCCAAAATCTCCTGATAGCTAGCTGCATTGACCCTGCCCTTGATAAAACACAGTGGACCAACACCAGCAGCTGACATGGCACCCCAGACCATCACTGACTGTGGGAACTTGACACTGGACTTCAGGCATTTTGGCATTTCCTTCTCCCCAGTCTTCCTCCAGACTCTGGCACCTTGATTTCCGAATGACTTTGGACCACTGAGCAACAGTCCAGTGCTGCTTCTCTGTAGCCCAGGTCAGGCGCTTCTGCCGCTGTTTCTGGTTCAAAAGTGGCTTGACCTGGGGAATGCGGCACCTGTAGCCCATTTCCTGCACACGCCTGTGCACGGTGGCTCTGGATGTTTCTACTCCAGACTCAGTCCACTGCTTCCGCAGGTCCCCCAAGGTCTGGAATCGGTCCTTCTCCACAATCTTCCTCAGGGTCCGGTCACCTCTTCTCGTTGTGCAGCGTTTTTTGCCACACTTTTTCCTTCCCACAGACTTCCCACTGAGGTGCCTTGATACAGCACTCTGGGAACAGCCTATTCGTTCAGAAATTTCTTTCTGTGTCTTACCCTCTCGCTTGAGGGTGTCAATGATGGCCTTCTGGACAGCAGTCAGGTCGGCAGTCTTACCCATGATTGCGGTTTTGAGTAATGAACCAGGCTGGGAGTTTTTAAAAGCCTCAGGAATCTTTTGCAGGTGTTTAGAGTTAATTAGTTGATTCAGATGATTAGGTTAATAGCTCGTTTAGAGAACCTTTTCATGATATGCTAATTTTTTGAGATAGGAATTTTGGGTTTTCATGAGCTGTATGCCAAAATCATCAGTATTAAAACAATAAAAGACCTGAAATATTTCAGTTGGTGTGCAATGAATCTAAAATATATGAAAGTTTAATTTTTATCATTACATTATGGAAAATAATGAACTTTATCACAATATGCTAATTGTTTGAGAAGGACCTGTATATATATATAATTTAGATTATTTATTGTTTATTCTTTGAAAATCTATTGCCTCCATTAATTGAGAATAACTATATGCTAGCACTGCCTATCACTCTCACCCATAGCAGTAAGTGATGCAAGCAGCGATGGACAGAAGAGTGACGAAGAGCACTATACACATTGCGATAGCCATATTCCTCCTCTTCTCTTCTTCAGCCTGCTGCAACTCCCACCATTCAAGATCACTGAACTGACAGCGCTCCCCCATGTAGCCTAATGCACAGCTGCAGCACACACACACACACACACACAATCATTAAATGCAATATTGATTATTTCAGTCAGTGGACAAAGAGAACATAATATAATGATAAAATGGTCCATGGAATATGCTTAACGGGTGTCCTTTTTGTCAAGGGGAAATGTTCAATAAAAAGCCAAATGATTTTAAGTACAAGACTGCCATCTACTGCTTATTACCTAAAGCCACATTTTAAAAATCAGCTTAGCTTTTAATCTTAAAGGGAAATTGTGGAATATGCAAAAACAGATATTGAGAATCTAAAAAAATCAGGTTAAAGTTTCTGCATGACAAAAGCTACAGTATATAAGCAAACACTTGCTTGCAGGCATAAGACTCCATCTCAGGGAAATAGAAGCACACTCCATCATACAGACAGTAGGAGTCATGAGTGGAAGGGCAGCTCTGCACAACATTATTGTGTTGCCATGGGGATGTGACATCAAGTGGACTACCCGTACTCGGCCAAGAGGGGGAGCCCTTTGACATCTCTGCAATGAAACGGAGCATGAAAATTAGGTCACTATTTCATTGCATCATACATTTCTACTAAATGTCAGTGGCATTAGTCTTTTTCACGAACTCAGATCAGCAGGTCCTATCAAACAACTGCTCATGGTCTCAAGCCATAACGGCACATAATACATAAATCATGTAGACAACTCAAACAAAAGCTACAATACATTTAATCATTCAAAAGATGAATCTTACCCTGACAGCTGAATCCGGTGCCTGTGAACCCAGATCGGCATCTACACTGATATTTTCCTACTGCATTCAAACACTCTGCGTTTACATTGCAGTTGTGCATATTCAGTCTGCACTCATCTATATCTGTAAAATACACATGCACACACACACACATAATGATCTCTATATTTGGGGAAAATATGTAACGCATACTGTTCAAAGGTTTGAGTTTTTAAAATTGTATTTATTTCTGTGATGGCCAAACTGAATTTTCAGCATCATTACTCCAGTCACATGATGGGCTGCTCAAGAAACATTTCTTATTATTATCAATTTTGTGCTGCTTAATATTTTTGTGGAAACTCTTTGATGAATAGAAAGTTCATTTATTTGAAATAGAACTTTAGTAACAATGTCTTTGACAATACACTTTTGAACGGTAGTGTATATCATAAATTTATAGTCATATAACTGATATTCAGACCAGTGTGAATGTTGCCTTTAAACAGCAGTTCAGTAAACAAATTGATACTGATTAACTTACATTTTAGTAACAATATTGCCACCACTTTACTTTGTGTAGTTTTTCAGCATCAACGAATATCATTGCAAACAAATCCAATGTAGAATGAACTGTTAGAATATTTCAAGAAACTCAGAATGAGTCTCCGTAGTGATGTTATTGAATAAATCAAAAAAACAAATCGGTTGAGTGAATGATTCAAATGACTACTCATAAAGACAGTAACAAGCCACAAATACACAAACTGACAGTCTGTTTGGTCCCAATGCTTTACACTGTTATATCCAGGGGTGCACATAACTGGTGCGCAGGTGTGCATGCGTGGTAAAAAATAAACGATGCACACCAGAAAACATGGAGGGAAGCACTTTTGAGTACCAACATTTTTGGGGGCCGGTTCACAGGGTAGAGGTCTGCATTCCCACGGTTCTCCAGCGGGAACCACGGGACCCGATAAGATTTCTTGCTGCGTGGGATTACGTTTTGAATGAAAGGCGGATTGCGGTCGGTAACTATAGTGTACTTTAGGCGAGGCGGGCGGTCTGACAATAATCCGTTCGCTCCCGAGATGCTTTGACATCAGCGCATCTGTGCTTGAACTTGAAGTGAACAAAATTTTCTGCAGTGGTGGCGTTCACACAGTTCTTTTGAACTTTCTATTCATCATAGCATCATGAAATAAAAATGTAAATAACTGTTTTCAATATTGATATTAATCATAAATGTTTCTTGAGCATCAAATCATCATATTAGATTGATTTCTGAAGGATCATGTGACACTGAAGACTGGAGTAATGATGCTGAAAATTCAGCTTTGATCACAGGAATAAATTACACTTTACTGTATATTGACATAGAAAACAGCTGTTTTAAATTGGAATAATATTTCACAATATTACTGTTTTTGTTTGTATTTTTAATTAAATAAATGCAGGCTTGGTGAGCAGAAGATACTTCTTTTAAAACATTAAAAAATCTTACTGACCCCAAACTTTTGAACGGTAGTGTATATATATATATATATATAAATAATGTATTGAATGTGTTTTGTCGTACCCATACAGTGCTGACCATCTCCACTGAATCCACTCTTGCATTGGCAGAAATATCCACCTGCTGTGTTCATACACTCAGCCTCAGAAACACTACAATCTGCCAGGCCTGCTTTGCATTCATCAACGTCTGTGCGAACACACACAAACACATATTGTCAATACTGTATGTGCTCATCTAAACAAACCTAAATTTACATAAAGCCTGATCAATACATCCAATAGCAGGTGTATACCGCACCCACATACACATCAATATCCCTACACTCAAATTCAGTTTCACACATACATCACAAACCTGCTACTTCAGTCTATACGAAATCAAAATCATCTGACATGTAGTGCAAACACACACAGACTTACACACACTTACCCACACACAGTTCTCCATCTCCGGTGAAACCTCTCACACACTGACACACGGCTCGGCCCTCCTGCAGCACACACTGAGCGTTCACATCACATCTGAGAGAGTAGCAGTCATCCTGGTCTAAATGAATTGAACATCATTCTCAAGTTAATTTATGGAACACTTGATTTCGATTAGTCAATCACAGTATTCTGCGACCAAAATTTGTATAATAAAAATGAGAAATAAATATTTTGTCTATGATGAATGAATTAGTTGTGGATATTGTTCTACCTGAAATCATCTTTTCTGTGTAAAGCATGGCCAGTGGTGTGCTCTCATCATTCAGTGTTTTATTTCTCAGACGATCACTTGATTCACCATCATCTGATTCTATGTGGAAAAATACAGCTCTTTTTTATGCAGAAAGTTACTTTTTCAAATTGCTTTGATGGTTTAATGTGATTATTTAGGATTTTTAAAAAATATATATTTGTATTTTAACTTAATTCTCATTACACTGACCAGTGAATGATGTATTAATCGCCAGACAGTCTTTTCCATCAGCTGAAAGAACGTGTGTTGAGTGACATGAGCAATGAGCCAATCCCAGTCTGCTCTCACACACTTGGGCACATCCTCCGTTTTCATGAAGACAAACATCTGCTCCTAGAAGATAAAAACATGAATTGCACCATAAGTTGAGTCATTCGAGTTATGCAGCATATGTCCCACTATACTGAATAAAATATCAAAAAATGTTTAAAAAAATATCACTTTATTTTATCACAATAAGTGGAAATTCAGTGGAATAATATCACTACATTGGTTTGAGCAGATGTTGCCATTTTTGTTTGTCAAACTGCCAATTTTTCAGGTCAAAGTGTCAAAGAGTAAAATAAAAATTCCATCATAATGTTTCTTAATTTTTATTATTATTGTGTCAATCAAGTTTACGTGCCTAAGCTTGACCAGAGCATATTTCATATTTTGGTAGCAGCTTATTTTACAGTCCTTTTCCCCTTGTACATATTATGTACTTATTATAGTAATGAGTAATAACTAGGTACTAACCCTCAACCTACCCCTAAACCTAACCTTAACCCATGTAGTTAACTTATATTACCCAGTACTTTCTTAGGTAAGTACACTGTAAGTACACATAAGTGCATGTACTGTAAAATAAAGTGCAACCCATATTTTCATATTATTTGGTGTACCCTTTCCTAGAAATACACTAACGTTCAAAAGTTTGGGGGTCCGAAAAGAAATTAAATACAGCAAAGATGCATTAAACTGATCAAAAGTGACAGTAAAGACATTTACAAGTTACACATTTGTATTTCAAAGAAATGCTTTTGATTCATCAAAGAATCCATGATTTCCACAAAAGTATTAAGCAGCACAACTGTTTTCAGAATTTTCATTTTTGGGTGAACTATCCCTTTAATGCATAAAAGGAATGATCCAGTCCAATCTGTTTCCCTCTTTAGTTACAAACTAGCTAGTAACAACCTCCATTTCCTTATGCCCTTATACACCAATAAAAACAGTGGTTAAACACAAAGCAGATATACTAATAATGGGACACAGCATCCGTACCCGGTTTGGCAAGAGGGTGGACAACAGCCAGAGAAGCTGGTTGCATAGTGTCATCATGGACATGTTCAAGGTTTCGTCCAGTTCTCATGTCTAGCCGGTGAAGCAGGTGACCCTCCCAGTCACTGACCCAGAGCACATTCTCAAATACTGCAACATCAAACGGGTGACCTGAGCCAAAGCAAAAATGATTAACAGAAAACATATTACACAAAGAAAAGCCTGTTGTCTATAGGGTGTTTTGTCATAAACCAGTATAAAAACAGGTTTATTTGCAATATTAGTTTGTGCTCACTTATTGTTTGTCTACTGAAGGTGTGTGCCTCACCTACTTGGTTTTCACTTAGTATATGGCGATTTGAACCGTCCAGCTTGGCCGACTCAATCACACCTCTGCTCAGGTCACACCAGTACAGACGCTGGGAGCCGTGATCCACAGTTACTCCACTAGGAGACACCAGACCGGTGCTGACCACAACTTCACGCATCTCTCTGTTCAGACCTGACCGCTCCACTGCAGGACGACTACCCATGTCTGTCCAATATACCTTCCTTCAGACACACAGACGAAAAGTTCATGTAATAACATTGGTTACTGGAATAACACGAGGGTGATTAAATAATGTAATAAATGCATTTTTTTTTTTTTTGCTCAACTCTTCCTGGGAAAAAACATATACAGAATAAAATGGCTATGGCCACTGTTCAATTTTAAGTTGAAAGGATTTAGGCAAATTGCATAGAAGAAACATGCAGTTTCAAAGGTCTTACTGTGCCTGAGGATGTAGGGCAATGCCTCTGGGTTTCTGGATGTCTTTATCTATAAAAATCTCCCTGTCAAGGCCATTTAAACTGCTGCGAGAAATAGAGGATAATCTGAAAAGCAGAATGTTAAAGTCAGTTGTACAAATAAGTACGTTTTTAAGGAAGTGTGTCTGTATTCGTCTGCAGCCCACCCTCTATCAGTCCAGTATAGCTTGCGATGGACCCAGTCTACAGCCAGACCCTCAGGTGAGTCGAGTCCAGTGGAGAACAGCATCTCTCTGAAGCCTCCATCCAGTGAAGCCCTCTCAATACGCTTCAGGCCTTTATCTGCAAAATACACCTAAACAAACAAACAAACCCAAGTGACCACTTCCATATCAGACATTATCATTATTTGGTCAAAGAAAAATGAAACAATTATGTAAGAATCTGAAAAAAAAAACTGTTCTGATTTGTAAAGAGTGGTTGGAAATATGAGTTTAATCCCAATAACTTTATTCTATTGATGACCACTATATTCAACAGTACATAATATATATATATATATATATATATACACTATATTGCCAAAAGTTTTGGGACGCCTGCCTTTACGTGCACATGAACTTTAATGACATCCCATTCTTAATCCATAGGGTTTAATATGGAGTTGGCCCACCCTTTGCAGCTATAACAGCTTCAACTCTTCTGGGAAGGCTTTCCACAAGGTTTAGGAGTGTGTTTATGGGAATTTTTGATCATTCTTCAAGAAGCGCATTTGTGAGGTCAGGCACTGATGCTGACGAGAAGGCCTGGCTCACAGTCTCTGCTCTAATTCATCCCAAAGATGTTCTATCGGGTTGAGGTCAGGACTCTGTGCAGGCCAGTCAAGTTCCTACACACCAAACTCACTCATCCATGTCTTTATGGACCTTGCTTTGTGCACTGGTGCACAGTCATGTTGGAACAGGAAGGGGCCATCCCCAAACTGTTCCCACAAAGTTGGGAGCATGAAATTGTCCAAAATGTCTTGGTATGCTGAAGCATTAAG
>RJVU01018281.1:6510269-6521649 GCA_003731715.1 Anabarilius grahami
ATATGCTAATTTTTTGAGATAGGAATTTTGGGTTTTCATGAGCTGTATGCCAAAATCATCAGTATTAAAACAATAAAAGACCTGAAATATTTCAGTTGGTGTGCAATGAATCTAAAATATATGAAAGTTTAATTTTTATCATTACATTATGGAAAATAATGAACTTTATCACAATATGCAAATTTTTTGAGAAGGACCTGTATATATCATGTTTTTTTTTACAAAGAATAAAATTGTTTTTTTTTTGCAGGATTCACCCTCTATAACTATAACATTGTGCAAAGCAAAAATACTAATATAGAAATAAATTAAAGATGAAAGGAATATACTTCCTATCATTGATGGGTGCATTTATTTATGTATGCATTTATTTAAAAAAAAAAAAAAATCTCCATGCACACTTAATAGGAATAGGCCAGAAGACGGTCTTGAATACATGTACTATATAAAATGTGCAAATGATTGAAAATACAAATGTATGTTCATGCACTTATACTCTGTGGCCACTAGATGACAGTAAATACATCTTTAAACATTATTAATGTGAGCCAAGATGTCCTCGCTGCAATCTGTTCAAATTCAATACGTAGTCGAGGTGTGATTTTTCTTTTTCCCAAACCAGGTTAAGGTTAGGGTGTAGGGTAAGTATTTGTTGTAGCACTGTGACTAACATAAGTAATGAAATATTTTGAGCCCTACAGGCTTCAGAGAGAACAGTCTCACATGAGCGCTGAGCCCCTGAACATTCCTGTTTCCCTGCATCATATGGCATTTACATCTTATGTCCACTAGATGGCAATTATAGACACATCATAACTACAGTGGCCTCTTCAACCTGAGCAATCCATAAACTCTCACAGCCATGTGTGTGATTGTGTTTATGTGATCTTTTACCCTTTTCTGCACTGGATCATAATCCACAGCAATGATAGTGCCTCTCGGTTCCTCCAGCAGTTTTCTGCTCTGTTTGCCATTTGTGTTAATCTTTCTTATATCCACTGCATTGGCAAACAACAGGTACGATGGAGGTCCTGCTTGAAGAAAAAATAAATAAAGAGATTCCAGAAGATTCCAGACATTCTAGGTCACTGGAAGCAAATGCACTTAAATACTGATTAACTACCTGCTTAACCCAATAATTCTAGTAGACAAAATGTGGGAGACAGACAGGCACCCTGGCAGAATGTAGAATATAAAGAAAGTTTGTAGGACTCGCCTGTGGCAGCACAGTGTTTACCATCAGGCTGTAGCTGGAATCCAGGCTGGCACTCACACACCCACCTGCCTGGAAATAAAGTCACACACAACTGACTGCAGCCCCCCCGATCCGCAGACAAACAGCCTGAAACACACAGGTGAAGAAAACAGATTTGCATACACTTGCAACCCGAACAGTTCTACTAACTTATAAAGATTGAGAACACTGCAATTAAAGTCTGTTAAATCACTGATGCAACTTAAAACAATTACATTTGAACGAGGAGTTTAGTTTTATTTTTGTGTAGCTAAACATTTCTGAATTATCCTTATTCTTAAATTATACACTGAAGAGTAGTGCTTGTGGTTAGGTCGGTAATGGGCTGCAAAACTTCAAGGATACTGTATACTGCATGTTGATTAACAGTTCATGCAAGTAAGCGATAGTCTCTTTGATGGTTCCTTTAGCGCATGCTGGTGTGCTGTTTCTAACTAACACTTAACCATAAAGATTAGGTGTTAGTTTATTCAATATTTCAATTAAATTGTAATCAGCAATTTTTGTAGTTCTACTAAGATAATCTTTGAGTTGTTTACTTAAATGTTTTGAGTATTCTGAACTTATTGGGTTTTACAACCACTGCATCAAAATAATTGAAAAATGAGAAACATTACGTATGGTAAACAATAGTTTTAAGTACACTGCACTTAAACATTAAATTAAAAAATAAAAATTAAAGCTTTTCAGTTTCACTTAATTGTTATTTATAATTATTGTTTACTTAAAACAATTTCTTTGCTTTACTTACATTTTTTTAGGTAATCAGTGTCTACAAAAAAATGGAGTATTCTGAATTTATGGGTTTTAAAGCGTGGATTTCAACATAAAAACACACACACACACACACACACACAAACCTGTGCATGAGTGGCCATCAGAATATAGCACAGAATCTTCTGGACACACACACACATCTCCTTCTGCTGTGTGTACACATGCATGATCACAAACTGTACCATTCTCCACACATGGTTTAGTCTCTGCAGACACATAGGGACAAAGGTAAGCAGGCCATTCATTTTGCCATTTACAACAATATATTACTAAAACAAATTCATTTGATCAAGTATATACATATATAAAAATGACCAAATTTTTATTTTGTACTGAGGACAACTGAGGGACTCAAACACAACTATAAAAAAAGGTTCAAACATTCACTGATGCTCCAGAAGGAAACGCGATGCATTAAGAGCCGGGGGGTGAAAACTTTTGAATTCAAATATCAAGGTAAATTGTACTTTATTTTGCTTCTGGGAAACATGCAAGTATCTTCTGTTGCTTCTGAAGGGCAGTACTAAATGAAAAAAAAAATTATATTTAAACAAAACAACTTCATCTAATTCAAAAGTTTTCACCCCCCGACTCTTAATGCATCGTGTTTCCTTCTGGAGCATCAGTGAATGTTTGAACCTTTAAACTGAAGAATCTGCAGGACCTGGAGGATTTTTCTGAAGAATAGAGCTCAGTTTAACTGTTCAGAACAAACAAGGGACTCATGAACAACCATCACAAAACAAAAAAAAACAGTCGTGGATCATCCAGGTAACCACACACAGTATTAAGAATCAGTGGTTCACATACTTTTGAATGGGGTTATTTTAATAAATTCAGCTATTTTTTTTTCTTGTCAACTATATATAAACATCTTTTATGTAAAATATCTTACTCAGGACAGTACTAAACAAAAAATAACATGCATTTTGAATGGTCTCTCTTATTTTGTTAAAATTATTCACATTTTCACAGACAGATATATGACCAAATAAATAAATATAAATTGTAGTTATTTTTCCCACATGTATTTTTAGGCCATTTTATATATATTTAAAATTTTTCTAAAATATATTTTAAAATACAAAAAAAGAGCATTTACTGGTGATGTATTTTCTAGCCCCTTGAAGTACATTTTGTAATATTTTGGAATTTGAAGGTTTAATATAATACTACATTTTACATTTGAATTATATACATGCAGGAAATTCTCACATGAACAGATTTTGTTTACTGTGTATTTTTCTACAATGCAAATTAGCTGTGAAATTGACCCCAGACAGAAGCAACATTACTTGAATGGATACTGTCTGCCAGGTTTTCGATTCATTATAATAAATAACATAGTAAACAGAAAGTACATTTCAAAATTACTATTATTATTTTACACATAAATCATTAGGATCTCTGGGACCCCAAACAAAACAACAATAAAATCAATATCAACTGTTAGGGTTTAAAATGTCCTTTTCATAACCCTGCCATTTCAATTTAATTGTCACTTCACATATCAAACCAAGCATTAATAGGATGGCGTGGTCACTTCGGGAAATGGAATGACCTGTTGTTGGCTGAACAGCCGGCTGCTGGATGACAAGATAACGCAAACAAGTCTAAAGCTAATGGCCTCAATCTTTCATTTCCAAAAGCCCTGTCCTCAGATGATCAATTCTCACCTCAATGTTTCCATGAACACCTCTCAGTCTGAACCAACAGACCTTGTGGCACTGTGCCTATCACAGAGTCCTTATTTTAACACCAAACAATCCCAAATCCAATCATCCTATATGTTTATTCTTATTTATTCAGGTCAACAATGGATACATATAAAAACAATGCCACCAGTCCAGTTACATTAAATAATGACAGCAATTAAAACAGATATAAATACAAATTTAATTCCAGAGAGCTACAGAATAAGAAGCTATTCTTTCCCAAAAATGGGAATGGTACTGTCACCAGTGCCGATGATAGGTTTTGAAGAAGCCATATGGTGGGAAACAAGCTTCTTAACGGGACACTCTCTCCAATCCTGTTATGATGTCAGGACCATAATCCCACCCACAAAGGTGAAAGTGCGAAAGGGGTCCATCGTGAAAGCATGTGACGCTCTGAGACAGTTAACAAGATGATTATGTGACAATTTCACTCTCAAACTAAGCTTGAAAGCATGAAATAAAAATGTACCATTTCTATTTTTATGCAATATTGCAGTATCTATTATAAATGATTATAATGTGCCCTCATAATCTTTAATCAAAATAACTTCCCCTCCCTCTTGCAGCGACATCTCTTCTCTTCTCTGATAATGTGTTTACTGGCATGAGGGCGGGACAACCTGTCACTCACATGACATCACAGCAATAGCAAACCACAACCATCCAATCAATTCCCAATGGAAAATATCAAACCCCACCCTGCATTTTTTTTTCTTCTTTTCATGCAGCTGTTTCACTCAATTTATGTCAAAAGACTATTAAAAGACTTCTGTTTCACGATAAAATAATTTCACATATTAAAATAATCAACTTTCTTGGAACAAATTGACATTTTTTCTGCATTAAAAACTTGAATGTATTTATTATCCTAAATTAATTATTCACAATAAATAAAAATCTATTCCATTACTTATTTTATAATTCTTTTATTGTCATTTCCTCATCACTAATCATTCTGAATATTCTGACAGCCAGAAAACATGACAACATACTTGATTGCATGTGCGTATGAGTATCCGATGGTGCACAAGGGTTAATCTCGCTGTTGCTTTGCTACTGACCTGCTTAGCAAGGCAAAGCTGCTGACTAAATATGTCCCTTATTACTGATGTCACCTCATTATCTTATCGCACTGCGCTGTCCGGTTCTGCCTCAATGCACAATTAGAGCAGAAACAATGGAGTCTAGAGATGATCTCTGCCTCTTTCTAGCCCTTTTTCTTTTATAGTTCTCTCTCTCCCTGACCCATGACTTTAAGCTCATTGACATGTATTCTACTAGTGCTAGTTTTTCATAATCTATCCCCCATTCTCCAACAAGTCCTACCTTGGCAGGTCTTCAAATCGGGCAGCAACACGTAACCCTTAGGGCAGGTGCAGAAGTAAGAGCCCGGAACGTTCTCACATCCCAGTGAGCAGCCGTGATTCCACAGGGCACATTCATTGATATCTAAACGAGAAGGAGAGAGTTTTTTTTTTCTTCAGACGAATACAATTTGAACAAAAGAATAAGACAGCTGTGAATTTCTACACTAATGCTATCATGTATCTTAGATGGTACTGTTTCACAAAGGAAACGGAGGCTGTACCTTCACAGTAGTTGCCTTGTTTACTGAGGGAAAAACCATCCCTGCAGCGGCAAGGGCCCGTGTCACTGCGACTGGAACACACTTTCACACACTCTCCTGTGTGTCGATTGCAGCCTGCACAAGAACAAACAGCGTCTCCTTCCATGCACAGACCACCATTATGTTATAAAGTTGCTCTTTATGTGATGTTTAAGAACTTTTAATTACCTGATTTGATACAAATTGATTATAGGCAGTATGGTGGAATAATTGGAACAATTGAATAATTGTTATAAAAAATTATAATGAATATTTAAATATGCATTATTTAGATATTTTGAATGCAAATACCTATATTTTATTAAAGCAATTAACTCTATTTCCGTGTTTTCACTGTTATATGGTAGGGGGCATCTTTTGAATGAGTACAGATGCTCTGGATCAAAAGCGAAAAAGAAGCAGAAAAAAGCGATAGCATATGTAAGCAGATGCATATGTAAAATAACGGGATCATCAAACATTAAACAGCATATAAATCAAAATGGCCAAACTTTACTGAATGAAATGTCAACCCAGGAAGTGGTATAGGACTGTGAAGCTTTTGTATTAGTGGATATTGGATATTTAATTAAACATAATTTTACATTTAGATTTAGACTGCTTTCATTTAACACTCACTTAAAGTAATTATCACATGGATGACTGGAATACTTATTCTTATTGGTCAATCACCACAGTTTGATTATTATAGATAGAAGGGTGGAATAATTGGAACAATTATAAATAACTTAAGTAATAATTAAAATATGTTTTGTTTAGATATTTTGCATGCAAATCCAGCATATTTTATTAAAGCAATTAAGATTACCAACCTGGATTAAATGGAGTTGGAACTTCCACCACTGGCTGATTGATGGGATGTACCACTTTGACATCAGCAGGGGGGTGCGGCATTCTTTTGGAATTGACATTCTCCCCTCGGCCCCCTGTGTACTTGTTTACTCGTGTTATTCTTTTTGACTTAAAGTCTGTTAGGTACACATAATCCAGGAAAATCGTCATCCTCAGAGCCTGTGGTCTAGAGGTAGAGCGGGGAGGACATCTTTACTGTAAAAATACTTATTTCTTTACTAGAAAAGTAGGCTATAATTTGTGAAAAGTTAGAAAAGTTTTTAATATATAAACATAGGAAGGCACAGTATTCACACACTTATTGGCTGATTTTGTTTTTTTTAATTATCAGTGGATATTGTATATTTAATTGAACATGCTCATTTCCTATAAATTTACATTTAGATTTAGACTGTTGTCTTTTAACACTCACTTAAAGCAATTATTACATGGATGGCTTGAATACTTGATTCTGAATGGTCAGCTGCCACATTTTGAATTTAAATATTATTACATAATGACTGCAAAACTATACAAATGACTGCTGTCTGAGGAAAAGTTATAAATAGTTAGGAACTCAGAGGAGAACTGGCCCCTCAACTGAGCCTGCTTTCTCTCAAAGTTTTTTTTCTCCATTCTGTCACCCAATGGATTTTGGGTTCCTTGCCACTGTCGCCTCTGGCTTGCTTCGTTGGGGAACTAATATTGATTTGCCTGCACTGGCACTATTGGATGAGAACTGAACTGAGCTAGACTGTATTTCTGCAAAAATGCTTTATAGATGAAATGAACTAATTTAATAATTGATAATCTTTAAAACAGAACTGAATCAACACTGAACTGACTTCAGCTGGCACTATTTTCTTTTTAGAGCTGCTTTACAGCCGAAATGAACTCTGTTCACATTATTAAATCATTTTCCACTGTAATGCTGCTTTGAAACAATCTGTATTGTATAAAGTGCTATATAAATATCTCTGCAGTAAGGGAGATCATTTACTTTCAGGCTATATCGCAAAATATTCCCTGAAGGGTGATAAAGAGCTATTTATTACTTACTTACTTACTTACTAAATAAATAAATAGATGAATCAATGAATGAATGAAGAAACATGTAAGGTGTACATTATCCTTTACATAAAGAATTTTATCTAAATTTTACCTAAAGGGCTGATTAAAGACGTTGATAATGTTGCCATCGTAGTTGCAGGAGCCCATTGCAGTGAGCCCTCCTGGGCCTTGCTGAACCCAGAACAGTCTCCTGTCCCGGTGGTCTATAGCCAGAACCTTCAGTCTGTCTGCAACTTTCAGCACTGTTGCTTTCTTCCCACCTGTCACGTCTGAACGCTGGATACTGGGAGTCACCCCATCTGACAACCAGAATATATATCTGGGAAAAAAAAGGTTGTACATATCAGTGTAGCATTCTTATACGTCATTCACATAGATCATATCGCATCTCTGTAACCTTCAACTTATTGTAAAGGACTCATTTAGATTAATTCAGATTATATGTCCCTGTGAAACAATGGCACCAAAATAAACGTAAAGTGAAAAAGTCGAATGGTTTTAAATGTATAAATATAAATTAGGGAGGCACAATATATTGCTATAGAAATGTCTATTTAAAAAAACAATGTGTTAAAATTATTTATTAACACACCTGCCCTGCCCCAGACCTACGTAGTTCATCTTACATTTCATACAGTTGATTAATGACAAACATGAAGCAGGACAACAGCTCGCTGCGTGATGGAGCCTATAATACAGTTAGAATGCCCCTAAAATTCAAGATATTGTGGCAAAAATGCCCCTGTATGAGTTTTTGTCTCATATTTATATCAAGACATAGTTAAGCAATATCCCATGAGTAACAAGTGCAAAACCACATGAGTGCTGTTTTTGTCCCAAATACCACGAGCGCAAATGTGATTTTATACAACAGTTCAATAAATAAGAAGTTAATTTTGTGTTATTTTTGACACAATATTGTACTCTTTTGCTCAATTTTACCTATAAAGCCAGAGCAGAACTGTTGTGTGTCTCCGACCAACACAGGGGTGTTTCCTTTCTGAATGAATCTGTGTTTTGAGCGAATCACATTTTGTGCGAATCAAGGGAATCAATCCAAAAAAAAAAATTCTTTACTTAATTCCTGAATGAATCAGCTGTTTGAACAAATCGAATTAATGAATGACTCAAAGACTTGCAGTTTTAGTTTCTTATTTAGAGTATAATTTCTTTAAAAACAAATACACATATATATTAATAAAAAAACATTAAAGATAAAGTTCACCCAAAAATGAAACTTCTGCCATCATTTACCCTCATGGCCGTTGAAGCCTAAAAGTTTATGTGTAATAAATTATATGTTGAATCAAATATTTTTTCTCTCTAAAGCTACTTTTTGTAATGTCAATGATCCTTTTGTCATTTAACACAATAATGACTTTAAGTTATCTTTTGGGGGTAATTTCTTTAATTTGATGTGCGATTAATTCATTAATCAACACATTGTGTAATTAATTAGATTAAAAACTTGAATCGCTTGATAGTCCTAATTGCTATATCACTTATTGGCTGAATATATTTTTAATGTATTGTATCTGTGTAAATTGTATATTTAATTGAACATGTTGAACATTATTCTGTACATTATAAAATTTTTATATAAGCCATTTTCAGTTACTGGCCATAACATGAAAACAAGCATCTGCATATCGACCAGACATTTATATTGGTGCATCCCTAATATAAATATTACATATAATATATAATATAAATATTATATAAACAGTATGTTTACGTTTTAATATATAAATTAAATGATCCATTGTGCATCAATACAAATACTGAAGTATGACTGAAAAAAAAAGTTTCCTCAGTGAATATCAAACGATATTAATTTGGTTTGTATTGAAACCAAAATGGTTGCTTTATTAACACTTGATTATCTCTTCAGGCTAGTCCTTTGACTGAGAAGTGAGGTCAGTGTGCATCTGTAGAATGCTGTTGGAGACACCCTGTTAAAACTGCACCTATGTGCCAGCCATGTTTGAAAGAATGTGAACGTCTGAATGCTCCAGCATTTATAGCTAGCAAGCAAACTAGGATTTGAGCAACACAGTCCAGAAAAGAACTGTGAAAATGACAAAGCCTTTAGTCATCCTAGTTCTCCCCGAGAGTCAATAAGCACACTACTGAGAGAACAGAGTAAAAAATGTAAAACATGTTGTTGTGGGTAACAGGTCTGACCTATTGCTCCACAAGCTCAATATGCTTACAACTTTATTGCCATTGAAGTTTATGCCCTTTTATGTAGGCCTTTTTTTTTTTTTTTTTTTTAATACAAAANTTTTTTCAAATACAAAATAAAATATTTGTAATATTTGTTTAAAAATAAAACATGTATTTAATGCTTTTTCTGCTAATGAACCTGAAATGAGTAAATTTTTCCAATTCTTGCATTTTTATTTTCCACGAATGACTGTTTTGTATTTTACTGTAATTATTTTTACCTCTCATTTGGATCAACAACCACACTTTTGGGCTGAGAAAGGTCTCTCAAGACAGTCTTTTCATTCCTCCCATCTGTGTCCATTCTGTGTATCGTTCCTTTATCTGCATTGCTCCAGAGGACTGAGTTTTCAATCCAGTTCACAGCCAGACCTGTGATTCTTTTCACTGATGAGAGAAGTTTCTGAAAGAATAAACCAAAGGCTTGGAACAGGCTACAAACAATCACTGTTGACATTTAAAATGAAAATACTGTATTTATAGTATTTTTACTTTATATGTAAAAAATCGAATAAATAAATCAAGTAGTACCAGTCTGCCTGTTCCATCCAGTCCTGCCCTGTTGATCTGTCCTGCATGTGTGTCAGCCCAAAACATTGTCCCCTCACTTAAATGGAAGTCTAACAAGATAGACCTTCCCACCCTAGAAGCGATCCTTCTCTGGTCCCCACCATCAAGGTTCATCCTCTGGAGGCCATTTCCAAGGCCAAGTAACAGATAAGGCTCAGGATCTTTGAAGACACAAATACAAGCTCTGACAAACCTAATCAAAATGATACAGACTGAATGCAGTCACAGACATCATCTCTAATTTGATCCTTATTTGAAGTTAACCATTTTAACAAGTTTGTGCGCACATCTTATATTCCTGTTCAAAACTCATCAATATTATCAAATATCAATATTGTTGACTAATAAGAAATAATTTGGCAATAAAGGTAAAACATGATTTACAAAAGCGGGATATGCTTGCAGATCTTTGTTTTTCCTGGGACACCATTTCTATCAGCCAATCACAGCCCTCTGATCTTTGGGGCGGGGTAAGAGGTTGAGGTCAGGGCTCTGATTGGTTGGTAGGAATGTTGGTCCAAAAGGTCCAGAAACAATAAAGGATGTAGACTTGGTTAATCCTCACTAAAAGGACTCATGTCTCCTGCTGTCAAAATTAACATGTTAACACATGCGTTTTCATTCCTTGGTTGCGCTACAGTATATGATCACGCTGTCTGTGAAGTGTCTCTCCGTGAACAAACACGCGCACAGATTGCCACTTCAGAGCGCAAGCTTGAGTTCCCATTCAGTCAGTCACTCGACGTTACGTCGATTACTGACGTAATGGGGTCTCACTTGGGAGCCCAATCACCTCCAAGGATACAAAACAAGCCAATGGGAATTGGCCTGTGAGATTTACATGCCGGGCCCCTCCCCCGGCATCCGGGTATAAATAGGGCCGGCATACTCACCTTCATTCATACTTTTGCTTCGGAGCCGATCGGATGTTCCCTTTCGCCTCCTCAAGGAAGAGAAGAAAAGAAAACAAATTTCTAAAAGAGAGCAAAAACAGCAATTTTAATTGCTCTTTTTTCTCTTAGGTGGCTGCTCGGGTCTCTCCAGCTGGTGGGAAGGTGCGATCAGCGGTGGGTGTGTCAGGCGCTGTGCAGGCGGTGCTGCACTCATCCCTGGGTGCTTCGGCTGGTAAGGCGTACTAAGAGAGCAAGCACGGGCGATCAGCGTCTTTTTCAAGATGTCTTTTCGTCCGTGTGTTTCTGGATGTGGTCGTTTCCTGACCTCCTCTGACGGCCACGATCGCTGTCTCACGTGTCTGGGGAAGCAGCACGCTGAGTCAGCGCTTGTGGATGGTACATGCCCTCATTG
>RJVU01018281.1:6523425-6552871 GCA_003731715.1 Anabarilius grahami
CATTCATTCATAGTGCTTAGTAAAAAGATGCCATTAAATAAATATTTAAAATATACTGTCTTTATGTTGTTTCTACATTAAAAACTTAAATGCGATAATCGCTATTAATTACAGAAAATGTGTGAATTGTGATTTGTGATATGTATACATATATATATATACGTAACCACTAGGCATTGAGGGGGACAAGTCCCCCCAATAATTGGAAATGGCCAAATTGATCAAAAAAGGCGGGACTTACAATTCACTGAAGATGAGTGTGAATTCCAACGCAACAATTTTAGTTTTTACAGTGAACGAGTGTGTGCGTGGTAAGATATAAGTAGCTAAAGATTTAATATTAGACATACAAACAAGAGTGAATGTGTGCATAACTTAAATAAAATATTATTTGCAAATAGTTTAAATGGACTACTTCACAACTATAAGCTATAATTAGACTAGAACTTATTTGAATCTTTTAATCCCTTTTAATCCTTTAATTAATTAAAAAAACAACAATAGAAATGTTCAAGACATGGTTACAGCCTTGATATATATATATATATATATATATATTACAGCCAGTATATTATATGATATATATACAGTATATGTAACATATTTTCAGATGTGGTAGCCTACAATGTTCTGCAATAAAAGGTAGAGTCATGAACATATTTATTTGTTTAAATAATATAGTGTGTCTAAGTAAATAATTTAGACAAATTTCAGCAGAAATTCAATTCTTACTAAACTACTACTTTGAAGGATTAAATATTGTCTCACAAGTTCATAACCTGATTTAAAACTGTGGTTTGTAAAGATCAAAATTTTTAAATTTTCTGTTACTTTCTGACTAATTTTGAATTAGTAAACTGCAAGCTGTGAGGAAGAAGACTTTATGTTGATTTTATTGTATGTTAGTGTCTGTATTGACTAAATGAAATTAAATAACTTTAACATGAAACCTCCCTGAAACCTTATGGTGTGACCCTAAAATGAAGCTGTTTGATAAATGAGGCCTGTCGGCTAACAAACACATTCTTTGTTGGTCATAAAATTGCTAATTATTTTCTTTTTATTCCCTACCCACATTAGTACCTATAATGTCATTCAGAATGTGAATTAATGTTGCCTTGTGACAGGTCTTTTCATGCTTTAATGGGGAGAGGTTCACATCTATCTCACAGATGCCTGTAGAAATAAAGCATCTGTATCCTAGCAACACACCATAGTGGAGGCCTTCAAACTTGTCTGAGTGGATTTCACAAACACACAGCCATGTTGCTAGGATATGTAGAGACAAATAACAGAAAAAGATTCTGTTTTGGTTACAATCAATAGCCACTAATTTACAACAAAATTTAGATGAGTATATTAAAGCAAATGAATTCTGATGTTAGTCAAGCACATCAAGCAAAGTGTTTTTTTTTTTTAAAAAGGGAGTTTTTCCTTTATATTAAGGATAGACTCTGATTTAATAGATATTTAACAGACTTGCATACAGTAAATATTATGATTCATGAAGGGAGGGTAAAGTTATTTTCTCACTGCAGCAAAAAACTGGGAAATGAGTCCAAAAACACTTATGATTTAGTGTTTCCTAAAATGATTTGTTTCCAAATAAGATTTTATCTCTTCATAGACATGTAATGGCCACCCTTTTAAATATTAAACTGATAGTTCACCCCCAAAAAACTACAAGTCATCATTTACTCATCCCTATGTCATTCATTCCTGTATTTATGACTTTCATTCTTAGCAGAATATTTAAGAGGGTTTTTTTCCCAATGGCTGGTGACCACAATTAAAGTGCCATAAAAAGTCCTTAGCTGTATTTCAAGTCTTTTGAGACCATTTGTATGAAAAACAGGAAAGAAAAAAAAAGAGCTGAAAATGATTTCCTCTGCCAAAAGGTCACTTAAGTGTACTTAAAGAGAGTACACTTTCATGGCTGTTTCTTTCTACACTTCAGTAAAAGTGATCTTTGTAATAAAGTGTAATTTGTAGTTAAAGAACGTTTGAAATGATTGTATTATAATATTTTTTTGTCATGCTTTAAAAAAAGTACCCATATTTTGTTGTGTTGACTAACTAAAGCACATATTATTAAAGTACTTAATAATTTTAACTGTATTGTGTTAACTGTAGTTTATCATAAATGCTTGTCAATATATTTGGCAGTATACAGTTTAACCATATCAACCAATAGTTCAACTCATTTCATATGAATTCAAACTATAATACATTTTATTTTATTGTAAATAACAAGCAATTAAGTGTTTGAAAACATTACATTCAGTATAGTCTTTTTAAAGTAATTATTTCCATAGTAAGTACTCATTTTAAAAGTATATGCGAAAGTGTCTTTTTCACAAGGGTCCCTATAATGCATAACCTGTTTTGGTTCATGATACAATCTCGCATTCAAAACTTCAATGAACACATGATGCACTTACCCACACAGCTGAAGTTCCCAGCAGCCCAGGGTCGTCCACCCCAGCATAATGCTCCCTCAGCAGGGCCTGAAGCTCTAGCAGGGCCCATACTCACCATCCAGAACCACAAGTGAAAGGTGGCCGCTATCGTCCTCCAGAACATAATCCTATCTGTTTCTACAGGGCTCTCCTCTTAGGTATTTCCTCGATCACTGCACCACACCATGCAGCCGTAACCCCCACACATCTTACACACACAGCCAACCAGCTTCAACTAAATGACAACCTGGGAGAAAAGACTCCAAAAAGTGCATCTATATCCCAGAGGTATCCTTTTGGCAGAATTGAGAGTCCTGTAGGCCGGCCAGGTTTGTGTCAGACACACACATACACACAGAGCCTCAATCTCTCCGGTCCTCCTGCTCTCTAGCTGTTTTGTAAGCAATGTATGAAATTCCTGACAGTCCCATGGTAAATTTGACACATGGTGAGACCAGCAAGCGCTCAGAAGGTTTTTTTCCCTGATGTAAGGGAACTCAAGCAACACAACAACTGCACTTCTACAACTTAAAAGAATAACACAAGTCACCCTGAGTTCACCTCCTGGCCTTTCTCAGTTGAAGCATGTGATTTAGTAAGAGTGGACACACCTTTTTGTGCTGCTCATGAGTAATGGGATGCTCCCTCACACACACACACACACACACACACACACAAACCATTAAACTAATGTGTTGTTGTGTCTGCATCTGTCTGGCCCCCAGAGTGAAGAATCACAGGGGTTGGCAATGGGGGCGGAGCTTGTAAATGCCGCTACACGCAATCTTATTATACGAATAACTGTCATATTGTCACAGGAATTAGAGGCACTGCTCTGGGAAATATGCGGCAGGTACAGGGACAACAGCTGCTCTGTTCTTCTACTTAAGCAGGACAGGAAATGCAGCACAATGTCCGCTCTGATACACACTCACAGGACCTGCTATCACGTCATGCCGGACAGAATTCACTAACTAATTGAACTGACATTTAAACTTGATTGGGATAGACTAGTACTGAAAAAGATAATAATGCTTTTCTGATCACTTAACTAGAGATCAATATTAATGAATTTATGTAATGATTTTACATTTACAGTGTAGCTTTTTTTTCAAGTTTGCCAGACGTACCTTATGCACATGCAGTTATTTGATCAAAAATACAGTAAAAACAGTAATATTGTGAAATATTATTACAAATAAAATAACTGTTTTCTATTTGAATATATTTTCAAATGTAATTTATCTCTGTGAATTCTGGCAAAGCTGAATTTTCAGCATCATTCTTCAGTGTCACATGATCTTTCAGAAATCATTAAGCTGATATGGTGCTCAAGGAACATCATTACTTTCTTATTGCTATCTTATTATTATCATTGTTGGAAACTGCTTAACTGTAATATCTTTTCAGGGTTTTTTTGATAAATAGAATTTGAAATAGACTTTCGTAACAATGTAAATGCATTTAATGTCATTTTCTTTTATCAATTTAATGCATCCTTGCTAGGATAGTTGTGTAGAATGGAAATGTAGGCATATACTAAATTGTGCATATAATCATTCTAATGAAAGAATTTGCAAAGAAATGGATATTTAAATTATTTACACAGGAATGCTTCAACATGGGAATAGACCTAAAAATTCAAAATAAAATCACAAACAAAACAAGAGGGGCCATTTATAATTGAGGTTATATGTAAACCTGCATTAGATGATATTTGATCATTGTTCTGTTTGTATCATTGTATCATCTTGCTGTTTTTTTTCAGCTCCTTGCCTCATAACAGTCAAAAATTATTTTCATGATTTATCATACCATTTTTTATTTTGTCAAATCAACTTCTAATTAATGTAGTTCAGATTACATAATATTTTGAGTTTCTTTTGATTAAACCAATCGCCTTCAGTGTATTAACCCAAATTTTTTATTTTAAATTTCAATGAACTCAAAAAGGCAACGTAACTTACTTTTTTAAGTTAAACCAATGCAATCTCATGACCAATTCGTATGTATTTTACGAGGTGGCTAATTCGTATGACCTCACTCGTACAAATCCATATGATTTGTCTAAACCCCAGTGACGGGAAGGTTTAGGGGCGGTCAAGGTTAGGTTAAGGTTAGGTCATTCGTATGAATTCATACGAATTTGGCAACTCGTAAAATACGTACAATTTAGCAAAAACGTACTAATTCGTACGAGTGAGGTCGTACGAATTCGTACGAATTAGCCACCTCGTAAAATACGTACGAATTCCCGTGAGATCGGGTTGGTTAAACCAACAATTCTTTTTTACAGTGTAGTATTCAGTGTGACCATCTTGAAAACGAGACACAGCATTACATTAAAAACAGTTACACTTTTCAAAGCAGGTCTCATGCTGTGCTGTATCCTTTGTGAATGGCCCCTAACACTAATTTCATTCTAATGGAACAAAGTGGGAATATGGATATTTCATTGACATGCATGGCACACATACAGATATAAAACACATAAACACATATGCTTACACAAACAGTGCTCATAAATATGTGTAAAGATAGAGAGGAAGAAACATAGAAAGAGGCCAAAAAAAAAACTGAGAGAGGACAGCAACAGCAAACGCACCTGTTGCATTTAGAGGAATGCATAATATAATCATTCAAACTAACACACATCGCCTCGACTTTATATATTATCCTTGTAACAAAGAAAGTGTCTATTTCTGTTTGATTTGTTCCTTATCTGACATACTTGAGATACTAGCCATTTTAAATGTAAAACTGAAAGAAAGGGAAGCTGGTAATCTATTGTAAATTTGGTATATTTCATTGCCATTCATCAACTGCATGTACATAATACCAAAAAAGATATACACCTTCAATGGTTTCTAATGAGCAAAAAATCAAAACAAAAAAACATACATTTTAGGCAGTAAAAATGTTTAATAACATTTATCATAAATCTATATAACACTATTTCATCATATGTTGGCATACACAAGAATACACATTTACAGTATGTACACTGCATTTCATAAAAAGAAATACAGAATTGCGTGTGAAGAATATGGCTTTTAAAAATTGGAAATGAGACAGAAAATGCAATGTGGAGTCAAAATAAGTCTTGTAAGGCAATGAGTTTGATAGCATATCAAGAGATAATCTTTTAAAACCGATGTTGCCACAGCTTGTGTGTGCAAAGGATAACACACAAAGCCGATATGCCATACATTAGCACAGGTACTCAGATCTAGAGCTGTCACTCTTGTACGTCATCTGAGAGTCAATGCTTGAACGTGAGCACAGGAGCATCCTCTCTGACTCCTGAGTCTGCCTTCGTGCCCACAAATCACTCGCCTGCCCGTTCAGAGTCCTTTGTTTCATGGTGAGCGTCTCAAACTTTACGTATGTCTCTTTTGAAAGGTCATCGTCTGGTCCATTGTTCCTACTACTGTTTCCTTTACAGTACAGACACAAGATCTTGTAGAGCAACACCACAATGAGAGGCACAGCAACTGCGCATGCGATCGCGCTTGCGATCATCAGGACTTTGTTCTGCCCATCGTCTCCGCCGTTATCCAGAGTACTGAAATCCACACATTTCTCTTTCCCAGACACCGAACCCTTAGTAACCAAACACACTGTGTAGAGCTGGTTAGGCATCAGATACTCCAAGAGCAGCTTCCCTTGACCAACTTCCGTATCAACCGACTCCTTATCGTCTTTCGCATCATATGGAAAGTAGACCACTGTTAGGGGCGCATTGCTTGGGAAACCTTCAGCGGTCCATAATAAGACCGCAGTGTCACTTGTCTCCTCCACTACCTCAATGTCTTTAAGGTCAGCTTTCTTTTTGAACTTGTCACTCATCATTAAACCTTTGCCGCCCTTGCTTTGCTGGACCTTAGCTGGTTTGTCTCCAGCAGGTGGGGACCTCTGAACTCCCTCACCTGGTCCCAGACTCTTCCTGGTTGGCAGCGGTGGCATTGTGGTCATGGCTGCTGTGGTTGTGAGCACAGGGCTTAAGGAAGTATACAATGGCATCCTAGTCCCTGCAAAAGAAGTCACGGGTTGACCATCGGGCAGCTTGGTTATGTTCATCGGTGGGGACTGCGTCGTGGACTGCATCCCATCCACAGACAGGGTGATGGATGCCTCTGCCTTCCCTGCGACATTCTTGGCCTTGCAGAGGTAATCGCCTGCATCCTTAAACACGATATTGTGCAAACTGAGGATGGACCAATGAACCCCCTCACCTGGAGATTGCTGCACAACTACAGAGAGACAAAATGGTGAGTAACAACCTAAACAATAAGTTCATAAGAAAAAGGTGAAAGGATGTTTTATATATTCAGAGGTGTAAAGAGTACCTGAAAACCATACTTGAGTAAAAATACTCCACTACAAGTTACAAGTAACCAATTCCAATACGACTTGAGTAAAAGTCTTAAAGTATCTGATTTTAACAGTACTTAAGTATTTTACTCATGCTGAATGTAGGCTCAGAGATGCACTAGTCCTGAGAGACATACCAGTGAAAATAAGAAACAATTGATTTGTAAGATGTGAAATCAAGTTTATTTTCTAAAATCAAAATAAAACAGAACACCTCAATGTTGCAGTAAATCAAGGTCGACACAACAACCTTTTAAACATCTACAAACTCTCAAGTCTCAGTTGAGCTCGAGTGCACAGAAAGGCCATAAGTAAACCAATACCCTTCAAAACGGTCTTGTCAATATAGCATATAAATAAAACAATGTTAAGTAAAATTAAATAGTCAAAGTCTACTGTATGTGCTGGTTTGAGCCTCATCACTAGCTGCAGTCATTTCCTCATCTAATAAATAAAACATCTGTGATCAGCAACTAGTTTTGGGTGAGTAAAGGCAAAATGCACAAGATATAGTACCTTAAATGCCCTTAGATGGCGTTTAATAAACTGCTGCAGAAAAAGTTAGCTGCCATGAAAAATGTCATTTGTAATTGCATTACTCATCACAAATGTAGTGGATTAAAAAGTACATTTACTTGCTCAAAAATGTAGTCAAGTAGAGAGTAAAAGTTGCCAATATCTTTGATATTCAGTACAACTACAAAGTAGCCAAAAAGATACTTGAGTACAGTAACTAATTGCATTTACTCAAGTACTTTACACCTCTGCATATATTGCTAGAACTAAGTAGGTTTACATTAGGGATGAACCAATATTACTACTAAAAACAGAGATGTAGATCTGATGAAATACAAACACTACCATTCATAAGTTGGGTCAGTAAGAATTTTTAATGTTTTTGAATGAAATATTTTATGCTCAATAAGGCTGCATTTATTTGCGTAATTAGGGATGAACCAATAGTAAAATTCTGCCAGTAACTGTTTCATGTTATGGCCTATAACTGATAAATATTGATTTATCAGAATGAATTCATGTATATATTAACATGTAAAAATTATGTTTACATAATATTTATATTATATATAATGCACCGATATATATATATATATATATATAAAAGTTTTGAGCTGCAAATGATGNGATATGCCTATAATTATTTTGGCCAGTCATTAAAATTGGCTGATATTAAAATTCTATATTATTTTGTCTAAATAAATAAAAAATAAAACACTAAAAACTAAAATCAATCATTTTAAATGATACTAATGAATATAGGTATCACAAAACTATAATGTACAGTATGAAAACGGGATAATTATTGTGAGATTTGCTAAAGATTACATTTAACAGTGTTATTAAATTTAAAGATAAACTTTAAATTAGATGATGGTGAAGGTAATCAAAAATGTAAAAAACAAAAAATGAGTATGAACAATTTAATATCCAATATCAAATATACATTTTTATTTATTTTTTTATCTAATATCATGCAGTCCTAGGTTACATGCACAAAAGTTACATTTTAGACTAACACAATAATTTCACGAGTTCACACTTACATATAATTAAATAGAGTAATTAAATAGAGTAAAGGTTATACATATAGAGTAAAGGTTATATATATATATATACCTCCTGATGCTAATTGAGTTGATTAACTGAATTAGCTCCTCCCGTGTTAATAAGGTTAATTATCTAAACATGCTCCTCTCGAACTTTGTTAATAAACAAAGTTTTATTAACTTTGTTGATAAAACCTCATTTGTTGTTGTTTAAAACAAAAATAAAAAATAAAAATAAATTTCATGTAACATATTAGTCCGACTGTAATTTTACTAGCCTGACTTTGTCCAGCATGTATACATGTTAATTGGTCTACAATTGGCACACACTCAAAGGCAGTTGTGAACTTGTATTTAATCATACTGTGAGACCTCATACCTGTGTTGTTGAATGCGGATCCATCAGCTCTGGTCCAGGAAAGGGTGGGGGTAGGGAAACCAGTGGCGTCACACCGCAGAAGCACATTGCTGCCAAGTGATGAAGTGATCTTAGTGGCTGAAGTCATAACTGATGGCTTGAGGCACTGATCCAGTTCAGCCCGCTGGAACAGAACACCAGCTAAGTTCTCTGGTCCACTGCATAATAGAAACTGATCCATCAACACCACAGGTATGCTGGTCATCTTAGACAACTCAATGAGCTTGGAAATCCGACAGTCACAGTACCAGGGATTGTCCTGCAGACCTGCAAATATTGAAATATAAGAATATGTTTAAGAATGCAATACGTTAATTCTTAGATAGATAGATAGATAGATAGATAGATAGATAGATAGATAGATAGATAGATAGATAGATAGATAGATAGATAGATAGATAGATAGATAGATATCGTCGTGATTCACATGGGAATGCATTATTTGATAAAATGTATACCTTCAATGCCAAAGTCACTTTAGATAAAATATGAATGCATAAATGTAAATGCAATGGTGAAGGACATCTCAACATACTGAAATAAAGACCACAGGTTTACTTATTCAACTACTATACTAAAACAGCAGTTTAATGTCATCATATACGAAAGTTGTAAATCTTTCTGTAAATTCTAAAGCTAGGATGTCTTGTCTGGCTCGCACGCATACATACATCAGGTGTTGGACATTAACACCACAGTCCACCCATAATTCTGTCTATGGCAGGATGAAGATCAGTTGACTATAAACAAGGAATTAGACGGTCCACTGATGCAACTCAACAGCTGGATGGTGGTAACTGCTAATATCCTGATGATACAGGGTAATGCCCGGTCACATTGTGCTTTTGGTGCTTATCTTTACACTTGTATGGCCTCTGGTGAAAGAATACGCAGTTGCAATATCACACGAGCAAAAATGCTGTTGTACTAAGTCGTGCCTTAGGCAAAACCAGTCACACTGTCTATTTAGACAAACCAACATGATTGTGACTGTGATTTTGCTTTTAAACAGTTCACTAAATAATTTTATATTAAGTAACTTACAACTTAAATACAATACTGCCAATTATATCACCAAAGAAAATTATATCTCCAAGCAAAGCACTATAGCGGCATTCTTAAATGAAACAGTTGATTGGATGGTTCAATGACTCACTCATTAAGAGGGATTCTGAATTTGGAACAGCATACTGGCATATTACAGTTTCTAGATATTGCAGAAATACTAAGTGTTGTAGGCTATGCTAGTATGCTGTCCAGAATTCACTTGTGTCATTGTTGCACAAATTGGCGAATTGAATGATTCAATAAATCACTTATTAGGACAGTCACTTTCTGAATGTCGCAGCGTTTTTGAAGGAATTGGTTGAATAAATGATTGATTGGTTCAGTTGAATAAACACTCTTGTAAAGTCTCTTGTCACCACCTATTGGCGTAAAAATCACTGAAATATCCTCTCCTTCAAGATGGCTGAAAATTTTACATCGATCCGTAAAATTGATCTGTAATCATTGATTGATTACATTGATGAATTGGGGTGGGAGCAAATAAGTTCTACTTCTTTCCACTCCGTTTTGAGCAAGTATTATATGTGAAAATATTGTGTGTAGATATGTATATCATAATTGTAATGTGTATAAATGTGTGTATGTAGGTATATATATATATGTGTGTGTGTAGTTATTATGTGTAATGTGTATATATATATATATATATATATATGGGAAATAAACTGTTCTATTTTTTCTATGTATATGTGTTAATATATATATTTGCTCGAAATAAACTTAATCAATCCATGTAGATTGGCCAAACAACTGTAAATGAAAACAAAATGTTCACCATTATATCATATCAACAAGAACAACTACTAAAGTATTCTATACTTTCACCAAGTGCCATACAAGTGTACTCTCACATTTTTTCTCAAAAACACATGAATCTATCAAAATATGAACTTTCTCTTCAGCTGGAATCTGTTCTTTAAATGTCACTGAGCAAACACATCATCCTCTTCTCAGATGAGCTCTTCAAAGAAACTCAAATCTCAAGCTTCAGACACAGCTGGAAGTCCCCTTAGAAGATTAGCTTGTACTTAACTTGGGAGAGCCCGTGAAGACACAAGAAAGATTTAGATATTTAAAGATCACACTTGGACTTACTATTAAAGACATGGTGAATAGAGGGATATTGTTGAATCTTGCTTTCAATTTTACGTATTGTATGTACAGTATCCACTCAGATTCTTTGCATTTTAGCATTTTAGGAAGAGCTAACTCTTGTAAAAGAAAAAGAAAAAGAAAAACTTTAGCATACTTTTAAAAATTTAATTATTACAGGAATAATATGATTAAATGCAAACTGAATTTTCGGACACTTAATTGATTCTATTTTACAATTAAATGAACATGTATTATAGCCTGAGTGTATATTAAACGCAAGTGGTTGAACTTTTGGTCTGATACTCAAGTACGCTATTAAGTACGATATTAAGTACACTACAAGTGTACATTCAACACAATTAAGCACACTTCTTTTTTAAAAGGGAAAGCTCATACCAGTAATGTGACTCCTTAACTACTGAGTTTCTTTTGCTGACTCGTTTTATGTCAACAAAGTAATCTAAGGTAATTTAGAATGATAAATTAAGACCCCTTAAAATAAATATTTAAAAACAAATTGTCAATGCAACATCATTTTACATATTTAAGGTGTGTCATTAACATTTTTACCCACCAAGAACAGTCTTTTGCGAAGCATTGGCACTAGGCAGGACGCCTGAAAATGGAGGCCAGATGTCCACCAGGTCAGAAGGGAGGGTAGTTAGCTTGTTACTAGAAATATCTAGGTAGGTGATGTTAACCAAGTAAGGTGCTGCCTCCACAGGAACACTAGTCAAGCGGTTATTGTGCAGGTCCAAGGTCCTCAGACTGGGCATCTCTTTCAGAGACTCCCAGGGAAAGGTAGCGATCATGTTCCCATCCAGCCGTAACTCATGAAGAACTTTCAGATTGTAGAAACTGCCAGGATCCACAGTGGTGATTGAATTGTACGTTATCCACAGGTAGCGCAACTCTGACAGGTAGTAGAAGGCCTCAGTGGGCACTCGACGCACAGCTGTCTTCTCCACCCGCAGCTTCACCGTGTCCACGGGGACGTTGACTGGAATATCTGACATGTCAGGGTCATTGCATAGAACAGACCTGTGGCAGATTTTTAGAGCAGAGATTAATCACTTTGATCAGTATGAGCCCTATGTGTGGTGATGTTCATTGTGGGTTTTTATTAGTCTATATGAGGAATATAGCCTCTTAAAGTACACAGAGTAAAATTCAAGGAATTATTTTACATGTATAATTACTAGTCTGAGTTTGTAATACCCTTTACAAAACATTTTGATGATTCAAAATGGTTCCCAGTAACGTGTGTTCACACTCTCAGGCTAAGCTCTTAAGATAAACACAAGCTAATACCCCACGTGAATCTATTTTTATTTTTTATTTCTTTATGACTTGTTAGGATGTTTGAAATCCAATATATTTATTTAAATGTATGTGAAAAATTAATATAACTCTATACATTTACATATTAGACCATAATAAAATGAAAAATTAAAATTCTTTAAAAGACTTATAAATCCAAAACTTAAAAATATCATTACAACAATGTACAAATAAAACATTTAATTTAGCAACTGCTTCAGATAGCTTACATTACGAAGTAAACACATTTCCCTTCAGTGCCAATCCGTCAAAACAAGATTAAGCATCTCATTTATACATATCTGTCTGTGGTTTAAGGACATTTCTAAAAGTACTTAATTAAAAGCCACAATTAAAACTTATATCGATATTTTTTCAAATGCTACATTAATTTTCAGTTTATTCCAGTACATCCTATTTCTTTTACCGTATGTCTGTCTACTTTGGGCCTACTATTTTTATTCAAGAATTTCTATGATGAACCTAAATTATGACTTTTGGAAGGCTATAAATATCTTACACAAAAAACTTAAATATATAAGAAAGTTTAATAAAATTGTATTCCATTTTTTTTATAAACTTGTATTATTATTATTATTATTATAGTAAAATAGTGTCCTTACCTGCTGCCAGTGCCATCGCTGCGTCCGTGGTACACACAAGTGCACTGGGAAGGACAGAAGGGTTGTGCCACACTCCAGCAGCCCAGGAGAACCTGGGCCACCAGCAGACGATACATCCTTCAGTCAGACGAACCAGCACGGACACACACACTCACAGACATCAGATCCCACTCGATCATCAGTGAACAAAAAACCCTTTAACAGTCCGCGCCGAGAACGAATAAAAGCAAGAAAAGTGCATTGCCGAATGCATCCTGTTTAGCATGCTAACAGGTGAGAGGGGCGCAGGAAGCTGAGAAGAGTGGGAGGATTGGGAGGTGCTCGGGCCGAGATTAGAAAGAGGATTTCTCAAGGCTGAGTAGGTCACTAAAGTTGAACAGTGTGGGATGGGAAGTGTGTACGAGTTAATTTGTGTGTGTGAGTGTGTGACTGTGTTCAAGGAGGAGGATAAGTCCTGTAGGCACACACTAATCGGCTAACGGCAAGAAGGTTCTCTCATTTCATCACATGACCGCACGCTCCCAGACACTTTACCAACCTGCACCTCCTGTATGAGACTGATTTTGGCTTCCGTCACCTCCCTTGCCTGGCGCTGTTAAGTTGCGTGCATTGAGGGTAGATGACACCTGTGTGTGTAAGCTGAAGTACAGGTCATGATTTACTAATAGTAGACCAGGTGGCAGACAGGCCAAACTGTTCTGTCTGAGTTGAGAGATATATGACAGCTGCCAACTTTTGAGTTCAGCTTGGAGTGAGAATTGGGGGAGAGCCTATAGCCTTTAATACATCAAAATCTTTCTCAGTTAATGTTGTAAAACCTGTCAGTATGGTACATTAATATTAAAGTTAATTTACAACTGATTTATACAAGAGCAAGAGCATATGGCCGTTTTTATGATAATAACTTTTAATGGTATCAGAGTAAAAATATAATGATATGCAATATAGTGCTTGAATGGCTTTTCTGAGGTAAATGTTAGGCCTTATGTGACATTGTTTACAAGCTGCTTTATCCGCGGTCGAAACACTGATTGAGCGATTACATGAGAGATGATGGATTCCAGTAAGTTGTACTCTTTCAACACCCTCTGATCATTCATGTTTATTTTGTTCTGTAGTAGCCTAGCAAAGAGGAAGAGCGCGTTCCTGCTTCGCTTGAACTGAGGCGATACATACAGCAATTTGACCCGCCACATTAAAGGCACAATATGTAAATTTTCGCCGCTAGAGGTCGCTTATTCAAAACAAAGGCGTAGCTTGATGACGCCTTGATTTCGTGGAATCATGGGAGGTGTTGTCTTCACCTCACAGCCGGTGGAAAAGAATCGGGACGGGACTTGGGCAGAAATCATGTTCATGGATGAGATTATTAACGTTACTCTATGAAGCAGAGTAGGACTGAGTGCTGTGCGAGCAAACTAGGCTGTGGAGCGATTGCTAATGAGAGACTAGCGCGACACATGGCTCGAGAGTAGCTGAACTTTTATTAAGTCACCGCTTCCGCTTCTTCTGGTTAAGCGTATGTGGAGTAACGCAGCGCTGTTTATCATATTAGATACATTTGTGTTGAAAGTTGTTATAGTGCTACTCTGTGTTCGCTTGGCAGTTGCACACTGCAGTAAGCTAGATCGATATTAGCAAAGTCCCTTTAAGACAAGTCATTTCACTCGGCGGCCATCTTTGAAACGCCTCTCGGGCATCCTGGGCATCATGCAATCTCTTTGAATGGGGAAACATCAAATTCTCCAAAACTGTTCGCCAACCTTACGATTATATTTCATATTTGAAATCACCAATGAAATCTAACAACAACCGGCTCATAAATTTAGTTTCTAAACGTTCGAATCATGACAAAAAAACTGTATTATTCAGGCTGGATCAAGCTAATGCGCATGCGCAGACCTAAACGCGCGTCTCTTCGGAGGCGCGAGTCTGACTGTTTCTATAGAAACCGGTGATTCTAACGGCCGCTGAAGTGACGCGATGACTTTACCAGTCTGCGATTGGCTCTTATTTAGACGGCGGGACTTATTCCGCCATATTGCGCGTTACACTTTCTCCCATTCAAAACAATACGAGTGACACCTCTTGTGTTATTCTATAGTCTTTGATATTAGGCATGGTAAAACATGGTACTCACTGTAAATCAAGAAAACGAGATTTAAACAATAAGACTTACTGTGTTGAGCTACATAACATGATTGGTTTTCTGTCGATGAATGTATCCATCCAAACAGTTCACCTGTCTAATAAAATACATAATATATTAAAGTGTCTTTGGTGTTTCCATATGGCGTTATTTTACTGTCAAATGTCGAGAGCCCATTATTGTGACTCGAGAGCATATCAATGTAATGCGCGAGCGCAAATCTGTTCGCGGGCTCTCAAATATAAAGTGCTCTCTATGCTCTGCTATCACGCAAAACTGGACGCGCGCTCTCAAATATAAAGTGCTCTCTTATGAACTGCCTCTCCTCTCGCTCAGATGCGTGTGCACGCTCAAACTGTTTCCTGCGTGCTCAAACTGCACCTGTGCGCTCACGAATCTCTCCGTGCTCTTGCAGAAATTAATTTGCTTTTGGATTAAACGCTGTCAAAAGTTAACAACCAATCAGAAGAGACGACTGATCCATGAAAATGCTACGTGGAATCTTATTGGCTGAGAGTGACCTGCGCCTGGAATTCTTTCGACAAAGATGGATATTTCATTTCTTTACAATTTAATAATATTTAATAATATTAATCAAAATGCAGGACATATCTTAGAAATGGCTTGGAATGGGGCGCTTGGATGTTTTCTATATTAATAAGCTTGTTTATCTAACTGCATCCCATTACAGGTCAAACCCCACTGAACAATTGATCAAAAACCATCATATTAGCCAATATCATGGACCAAAACATTAAATTAAACATTAATTAAAAACAAAAGATTAAACAACTAATTTAATGTTATAAATCAGTCTATTTAGAAATGTGTAAAATGTTATAAAGCCTATTAAAAAATATGTATTAATTTAAATGAATTCATTACAATATCGTTTGAAATTAATGAAGACACGTTTCGTCCAGTGTTTTTAAACGAATTTCTTGACTTGATTCTGATACATCAAATACATTTTAACAGTCACTGATCACCACCTACTGGCAGAACAGTGTAATAACATTAGTTTCAAAGGTCATTTTTATTACTGAAATCAGTGTATATTCGGACTATAAATTGTTATTGCAATACTTGCATTATTATTTAATGTTTGCAACACAGAAGTAGCAATAGTGTGTTGTTGAAAACACTTTGTGAAGCTGTTTAAAACAAATAGCTTACATGACACTGTTTTCAGCAGCAATGCAAAAGCAGGTTTAAATATTCCGGTATGATCGTAATTTCAAAGGTTTAATAGACATAACTGAATCATTATTCAGTTCTGTGTATAATGTGATCTCCACATTTTAAGTATTAAGGGAATGATGATTTGACCCTGATCTTGTTTGGTCCTAAATCAGAAGATATTTGTTGGTAATACTTTACAATAAGGTTTCATTAACATTATTTAACTNTTATTATAGTAAAATAGTGTCCTTACCTGCTGCCAGTGCCATCGCTGCGTCCGTGGTACACACAAGTGCACTGGGAAGGACAGAAGGGTTGTGCCACACTCCAGCAGCCCAGGAGAACCTGGGCCACCAGCAGACGATACATCCTTCAGTCAGACGAACCAGCACGGACACACACACTCACACACATCAGATCCCACTCGATCATCAGTGAACAAAAAACCCTTTAACAGTCCGCGCCGAGAACGAATAAAAGCAAGAAAAGTGCATTGCCGAATGCATCCTGTTTAGCATGCTAACAGGTGAGAGGGGCGCAGGAAGCTGAGAAGAGTGGGAGGATTGGGAGGTGCTCGGGCCGAGATTAGAAAGAGGATTTCTCAAGGCTGAGTAGGTCACTAAAGTTGAACAGTGTGGGATGGGAAGTGTGTACGAGTTAATTTGTGTGTGTGAGTGTGTGACTGTGTTCAAGGAGGAGGATAAGTCCTGTAGGCACACACTAATCGGCTAACGGCAAGAAGGTTCTCTCATTTCATCACATGACCGCACGCTCCCAGACACTTTACCAACCTGCACCTCCTGTATGAGACTGATTTTGGCTTCCGTCACCTCCCTTGCCTGGCGCTGTTAAGTTGCGTGCATTGAGGGTAGATGACACCTGTGTGTGTAAGCTGAAGTACAGGTCATGATTTACTAATAGTAGACCAGGTGGCAGACAGGCCAAACTGTTCTGTCTGAGTTGAGAGATATATGACAGCTGCCAACTTTTGAGTTCAGCTTGGAGTGAGAATTGGGGGAGAGCCTATAGCCTTTAATACATCAAAATCTTTCTCAGTTAATGTTGTAAAACCTGTCAGTATGGTACATTAATATTAAAGTTAATTTACAACTGATTTATACAAGAGCAAGAGCATATGGCCGTTTTTATGATAATAACTTTTAATGGTATCAGAGTAAAAATATAATGATATGCAATATAGTGCTTGAATGGCTTTTCTGAGGTAAATGTTAGGCCTTATGTTACATTGTTTACAAGCTGCTTTATCCGCGGTCGAAACACTGATTGAGCGATTACATGAGAGATGATGGATTCCAGTAAGTTGTACTCTTTCAACACCCTCTGATCATTCATGTTTATTTTGTTCTGTAGTAGCCTAGCAAAGAGGAAGAGCGCGTTCCTGCTTCGCTTGAACTGAGGCGATACATACAGCAATTTGACCCGCCACATTAAAGGCACAATATGTACATTTTCGCCGCTAGAGGTCGCTTATTCAAAACAAAGGCGTAGCTTGATGACGCCTTGATTTCGTGGAATCATGGGAGGTGTTGTCTTCACCTCACAGCCGGTGGAAAAGAATCGGGACGGGACTTGGGCAGAAATCATGTTCATGGATAAGATTATTAACGTTACTCTATGAAGCAGAGTAGGACTGAGTGCTGTGCGAGCAAACTAGGCTGTGGAGCGATTGCTAATGAGAGACTAGCGCGACACATGGCTCGAGAGTAGCTGAACTTTTATTAAGTCACCGCTTCCGCTTCTTCTGGTTAAGCGTATGTGGAGTAACGCAGCGCTGTTTATCATATTAGATACATTTGTGTTGAAAGTTGTTATAGTGCTACTCTGTGTTCGCTTGGCAGTTGCACACTGCAGTAAGCTAGATCGATATTAGCAAAGTCCCTTTAAGACAAGTCATTTCACTCGGCGGCCATCTTTGAAACGCCTCTCGGGCATCCTGGGCATCATGCAATCTCTTTGAATGGGGAAACATCAAATTCTCCAAAACTGTTCGCCAACCTTATGATTAAATTTCATATTTGAAATCACCAATGAAAACTAACAACAACCGGCTCATAAATTTAGTTTCTAAACGCTCGAATCATGACAAAAAAACTATTATTCAGGCTGGATCAAGCTAATGCGCATGCGCAGACCTAAACGCGCGTCTCTTCGGAGGCGCGCGTCTGACTGTTTCTATAGAAACCGGTGATTCTAACGGCCGATGAAGTGACGCGATGACTTTACCAGTCTGCGATTGGCTCTTATTTAGACGGCGGGACTTATTCCGCCATATTGCGCGTTACACTTTCTCCCATTCAAAACAATACGAGTGACACGTCTTGTGTTATTCTATAGTCTTTGATATTAGGCATGGTAAAACATGGTACTCGCTGTAAATCAAGAAAACGAGATTTAAACAATAAGACTTACTGTGTTGAGCTACATAACATGATTAGTTTTCTGTCGATGAATGTATCCATCCAAACAGTTCACCTGTCTAATAAAATACATAATATATTAAAGTGTCTTTGGTGTTTCCATAATATGGCGTTATTTTACTGTCAAATGTCGAGAGCCCATTATTGTGACGCGAGAGCATATCAATGTAATGCGCGAGCGCAAATCTGTTCGCTCGCGCGCGGATTTCCTCTGCTCTCGCGCAAATCTGTCCGCTCGCGCGCGGATTTCCTCTGCTCTCGCGCAAAACTGGACGCGGGCTCTCAAATATACAGTGCTCTCTTATGAACTGCCTCTCCTCTCGCTCAGATGCGTGTGCACGCTCAAACTGTTTCCTGCGTGCTCAAACTGCACCTGTGCGCTCATGAATCTCTCCGTGCTCTTGCAGAAATCAATTTGCTTCTGGATTAAACGCTGTCAAAAGTTAACAACCAATCAGAAGAGACGACTGATCCATGAAAATGCTACGTGGAATCTTATTGGCTGAGAGTGAACTGCGCCTGGAATTCTTTCGACAAAGATGGATATTACATTTCTTTACAATTTAATAATATTTAATAATATTAATCAAAATGCAGGACATATCTTAGAAATGGCTTGGAATGGGACGCTTTGGATGTTTTCTATATTAATAAGCTTATTTGCCTAACTGCATCACATTACAGGTCAAACCCCACTGAACGATTTATCCAAAACCATCATATTAGCCAATATCATGGACCAAAACATTCAATTAATCATTAATTAAAAACAAAAGATTAAACAACTAATTTAATGTTATAAATCAGTCTATTTAGAAATGAGTAAAATGTTATAAAGCCTATTAAAAAATATGTATTAATTTAAATGAATTCATTACAATATCGTTTGAAATTAATGAAGACATTTTTCGTCCAGTGTTTTTAAACGAATTTCTTGAATTAATGATTCTGATACATCAAATACATTTTAACAGTCACTGATCACCACCTACTGGCAGAACAGTGTAATAACATTAGTTTCAAAGGTCATTTATTGCTGAAATCAGTGTATTATTTAATGTTTGCAACACAGAAGTAGCAATAGTGTGTTGTTGAAAACACTTTGTGAAGCTGTTTAAAACATATAGCTTACATGACACTGTTTTCAGCAGCAATGCAAAAGCAGGTTGAAATATTCCGGTATGATCGTAATTTCAAAGGTTTAATAGACATAACTGAATCATTGTCATTTAGGAATAAGATCGCGTTCTTTTAATTAATCGTGCATACATAAGAGCTTAAGTATTTTTGTATGTCATGTCAGACCACAAAAGAAATTGACTATGGTGGTATATGTGATCTCCACATTTTAAGTATTAAGGGAATGATGATTTGACCCTGATCTTGTTTGGTCCTAAATCAGAAGATATTTGTTGGTAATACTTTACAATAAGGTTTCATTAACATTATTTAACTGCATTAGTTAACATCAACTAATAATGAACTGCTCTTCTACAGCATTTATTAATATTTGTTAATGTTAATTTCAACATTTACTAATACATTATTAAAATCAAAAGTTGTATTTGTTAACATTAGTAAATGCACTGTGAAGTAAACAACCAACAAGCAGCTGTATTTTGTACGTTAACAAAGATTAATAATTACAGTAATGTATTGCACATTGTTAGTTCATGTTAGATAATACATTAACTAATGTTAACAAATAAAAACCTTATTGTAAAATGTTACCTATTTTTTATATAAATTTCAACACAAAACGTATGACCACAATAACTTTAAGACACATTTTTTGTTTGTTTGTTTAGAAAAATCGGGGTTTGACCTGTAATGTGAGGCAGTTAGACTAGATTACATTTGATTAATATTATTAAATTGTAAAGAAATGAAATATCCATCTTTGTCGAAAGTATTCCAGGTGCAGTTCGCTCTCAGCCAATAAGATTCCACGTAGCATTTTCATGGATCAGTCGTCTCTTCTGATTGGTTGTTAACTTTTGACAGCGTTTAATCCAGAAGCAAATTAATTTCTGCAAGAGCACGGAGAGATTCGTGAGCCCACATGTGCAGTTTGAGCACGCAGGAAACAGTTTGAGCGTGCACACGCATCTGAGCGAGAGGAGAGGCAGTTCATAAGAGAGCACTGTATATTTGAGAGCGCGCGTGCAGTTTTGCGCGAGAGCAGAGGAAATCCGCGCGCGAGCGGACAGATTTGCGCGAGAGCAGAGGAAATCCGCTCGCGAGCGAACAGATTTGCGCTCGCGCATTACATTGATATGCTCTCGCGTCACAATAATGTGCTCTCGACATTTGACAGTAAAATAACGCCATATTTCCACGGTTTCTACAAAATAAAACCGGAAATCGAGGGTAACGCGGGTATGATGTAATTGATGATGCACGGACACATTCCGTGTCCTGGTTAAAATTGCTTATTTCTCTGGATTTAAACATTCTTGAAAACATTTGGGATAATTTAAGTACACAAGTTAACATAATATATAACACTGTTCTAGTGTTTTTGGATATTTTAATCCAAAAAATCCTACATATTGTGCCTAAAAAGGATTTTTTTAACAAAAACAAATTCAGGTTAAGATTGTTTTATGTCAAATTATATCAAATAACCTGCTCTGTCTCATCTGTCAGCACATTGTCCTCTTTGTATGGTTGTGTGGCATGAGAGCGTGAGAACAGTGTCAGTTGTGTGACTCTCACACTGAATGCAGTCCTGATAATGATCTCAGTAAAATTGAGAAGTGAATAACATAGGCCTACTGACTATCCAACAATGCATGAATAAAAAGTTAAGACTGCTTAAGGTAGGGAATAAACACATTTCCCTTTAGTACCCATTTGTCAAAACAAGATTATTCCCAAGGGTGTGTTTTTACATGCCTGTGCTTAAATTACCACCACTTGAGGATGAATGGAAAAAAAGCATAATTAAAAACATCATTATGAAATGTGTCCATCCTTATGTTGTAGCAACATCTGGTTTGCATGCATTTATCTTAAAACCTCCTGAGACCCAGAAGAAAACGTTTTTTGAATTTAGTTTTTTTTTCACGTCATTATATTGTTTAGAGCATAAGAAACAAATTAAAAAATAACATTTTTGAAAAATTATATTTTATTAATATGTTATGCTATGTCCTCTGTAGTGGACACCAGGACTAAGTTGTTTAAAAAATAACATGGCATGAAATGACATGTATAGGCAAAAACAACGAGATTTTTTTTTTTATCACCAATTAATTTTTAGGCCTCAGGATTGTTTTTAACCAGACTTTGTCTCAAGATGATTCTCAACTATGTTATGAAAGATATAATGGAATTAATTGATATACCATTTTATTGTTTGCAATATGTGGGTAAAATAGTCATACATGGATTTTCCCATTCAATACAATGTATCTATACACTGTATCTAATTTTCATATTAATGTGATCTTGGAGCAACATGTAATGAAAAAAGAAGTGTAATAATGGGAGTAATAATTGGCAACATTTTCATAATAATATCTAATAATTAATAGGAATATATATATATATAATTTCTTTCCCTATTCACTTGTTGTATCTCCTAAAATGCCTGATAAACATGATTTAAGTCCTGGTGTCCTCTACAGAGGTCATGTATGAAATCAATGTCCTGTTTCCTAACAGAAAGTCATATTTTGATTTGAAACCCCATAACATTTTCCTGAGATGTTAATTCATAAACAATTTGAAAATTAATCTGATTTAAATGATAATTACAAAATATTATCATATTTCCATAAGAATGCTAATTTTCATTTTCAGTCATATTTAAAGACCAAGAAGTTGTTGTTGACATGGCGAAACCTCTAAACATTTGGTATCTCTGCAAAGCCCTGAATGTGCTCTTTACAGGACATCCAGACTCAAAACTGTGACATGTACATTGTCAGAGAAAATCACTAAAATATAATGTCCACTACAGAGGACAGAAGTCTATTCCTGGTTAATCTCAGTCATTTCTTCTCAGTTTTTTTTTAAGGTTTCTGTTTTCTTTTGATTATTTTCATCAGAAAATTCTTAGTGTTTAAAAACTGTTTTTTATTTATTTATTTATTTAAGCTTTTCTTCTTTTTAGTTTTAGTAAAAAAAAAAAAATTTTACTTTAATTTTCATTTTCAGTAGGTTGGGAATTGTAAATATGTTTATATGTAGCCCTATGTGTTATTTATGTTAAATGAACATATACATTTATAGTCCACTGTATAAAAAAAAAATGTAAACATGTGATGTAGAAACAATTGCTGAGAAACCATATGGATAATTAAAATGCCTTTATCAAGTTTGCTACAGTGGTCCAAGACAAGAGAGATATGTCCTTTTGTAGTCTGCCTCCATGTGGTTTAAATGAAAATAACGGACAGGTAGAAACATTACCATCAAAAGTGTGGGGTATAGTTTAGGTTTTGAAAAAAAATACTAATACTTTTATTCAGCAAAGATGCATTAATTTGATCAAACGCGACAATGAAGACTTACATTGATATAAAAGATTTCTATTTCAAATAAATGCTGTTCTTTTGAACTTTCATCAAAGAATCCTACTTTTTTTTTTTACTGTTTCCACAAAATAAGAAGCAACACAACAGTTTTTAACATAGATGATAATAAAAAAAATGTTTCTTGAGCACCAAATCAGCATATTAGAATAATTTCTGAAGAATCGTGTAACGCTGAAGACTGGATAATGATGCTGAAAATTCAGCTTTGCCATCACAGTTCTTTTAAATTATAATATTCCACAATATTACTGTTTTTTTGGTCAAATAAATGCAGCCTTTGTGGCTTCTTTCAAAAACATTAAAAAAACTTTACTGACCACAAACTTTTAAACCTGTCAGTTCTAAATATTTAATGTTAATAGTGGCAGTGCATACCACAGAATTTTTTCTGATATTTTTGTTTTAAGTTTATGAAAACACCTAAAACTTATCATCATATACAGTATGTTAAGCTGTCATATAACATGCAGTATATTGTAGGCCTAATGTGAAACATATACACCAGTTCAAAATACTGTAAAAATGCAATTGTTCCCTCAAAGTGCTTTATTTTTTTTTTCTCATTTGACCTTTACAAATGACTTTCATTTGTGTAACCCATTATAGTCAGATTATTTTACTAAGTAAAACCAATTAATTTAGATTTTACCACAAGGTAAACTGAGGAAATGTTTTAGAGTGTATTTAAATTCCAACATAATACACAGATTGTTAAGAACAACAACAACAACCGTAGAGTATTTATTAACAAGTACACCAGTGTAGTTTATTTACGCAAGCAGTTTGTCCCTACAGATCAGAAAAGCCACTGTCAAGCGGTTGGCACATTTATGTACAAAACAAATTAATGGAACAGCTTTCTACTAAGCATTCTTTAGTGAGAGTACAAAAAGACTATACGAGGACAGAGAGAGTGAGCCAGAGTGATTGAGAGAGAGAGAGAGAGAGAGAGAGAGGTAAGGGTTAGAGAAAGCATTAAGTTAGGGGCTCAACAAGCAATAGTAATAGAAAGGTGAGAGGAGGTCTTGGAGGGAGTTAGAGAGATCACCACAAAGTAAACAGGCACAAATCAAACACTATACCATCAAAGAGTAGGAGTTTCAGCGCAATGTATTCAGCATAGGATTCAAATTACTGCACATTATGAGAAAGGGAATGACCCAGCAAGACAGTCGCATATATCAAACTCATAAAAAGATGAAATGAAAACATTTTTCTTGTTTTTTTTTCTTTGATTTTTTTTTTCATTATTATTATTATCATCATTATTATTTTTTTATTTTATTTTTTTGATCCAGTAAAAACGATTACCATTGAATGCATGACCATGCCACAAATAACACTTAGGTTCACAGTCTTTACCTAACATTACAGGGGTCTGACTTGGCAGCCGGCACCCCAATGCACTTACACCAAGAAAGAGCTCACAAAATGGTCAAATAAGTGCACGAAACTAGCTCTTAGAAACACTGACGGAACATGACTTGCCAGGCATTAAAAGAATGAGAAGACATCTCCATCATCCAATATAATAATGACTTGTTAGCAAGACAACGAGTAACTGTCATTGAGATAGTATAAGCTCTTTAAATATTTGTTTTCATTGTCATATTCCCCTTTGTAAAGAAAAAACCCACCGAAACAAAGTGAAACTGTCACAAAACATTACTGTGTCTCACCTGGATTTTGCTCCACCTCTTGTCTTTTTTCGCTTTCAGAAGAACACCCTCCCTCCGCCCACCCTATCCTATCCTGTCATGGAATGTGTTTTTCAGTCTAAAACAAATTCACCTGAAGTTTAAGTGCTAACATACAGTACATACATTTACACATTGATTTTGTACAAAAGCTGAAAGTAAAAAGCGTCAAATAAAAACCCTGAAGGATTTACTGTGTCTACATCTGTTTGTGTAGGAAAATAAAAAAGAGGGGGTCATAACGCTGTAGGGTTGTGCATGTGACGCTTGCTTCCAGTAAAGGGAGAGTTGCATTGTTGCCGAAGAGGGGGTCGCTGACACTACAGTAAGATTTAAATGCTTAACGTCCACTTAAAAGTGGTCAGAAAGTTCCTCTCCCTCTCAGAGAAGTTACAACGCCACCTACTGGCACGATGCGGTCTGAAAACTTGACTAGCACGGCAAGCAAATAATAACCATTTTGTTATTTTGTAATCATCTCGATAAGCTATGCAATGACATCTGTAGAAAAATAATAAATAAACACTTTATGGTACATCTGTTATATCTTAATTTTGTTTTTTGTCTTTTCTGTCTCAGTTTTTGAGTTTTCTTTTACCAAAATAATGCAGAATGAGCAAGCCATCTGCTGGTATCGGGCTTCATACCTTCTGATGATTAAAAAAAGGAGAGAAAGAGAGGGAGAGAAAGAGAAAGAGAGAAAGAGAGAGAATTGTTTATTTTTTTTTACCAAATTTTTCATCATGATTTAAGTCTGATAATGAGACCTTAAAAGACAGACACACATGAAAAAATGTGCTTTTTCCCCCAATAACCGACCCTCTACATAAGAATGATTCATGTATTGATGCTAAAATGTTTAAAAAAGAAATATATTCAAAAATTGTAATATGTGGTGGAAAAAAGAACCAGTACAATCTCTTAAAAATGAAATACAATAATGTGAAAAAAACTACAACACTACTGCTAGCACTAATAATAATAATAATAATAATAATAATAATGTTTGTGCGAGAGGTAATGGGTTGGCCATGGGGTTGGTCATACGACACACCACCTGGACTGCACCAGTGCCAAAACTCCCTTCAACAGGAAGTGAAAGCACCGAGGGTCCTCTCGCCCCCGCTGCTGCTTCCTGTCTTATGTGTAGGCATTGAGCCGTTCCTTGGAGCGTGTAGAGTGGATGTCATGCAGCTCCTGTTCTTCCTTGGACTTGCAGTCCTCATATTTCTGCATTTTACATGCATCCTTCACATAGGCCCAGTTGGCAGACAGCACCATCAGGTAGTGGATCTGAAACAACACCATAAATAGCGTCAACACGGAGTCAACTAAACCTTTGCATTTATATTATTTTAAAACAATTGTTCTTATATAACATACTTACACCTATAAATCTTATAAAAATTAAAAAAAAAAAAAATCTATTATTCAAATAACATCAACATAAAGTCAACTAAACATTTTCATATCTATTTTTCAGACACTTTTTTTTAGTTTACATACATGGCCAGATTGAATTTAAGGGAGAATTTACTGTAAACCTAAAGGTATCCTTATTTTGAAAACAAATTTATTAAATAACTGATTAATTCTATTATTATTTGTACATTTCTAATTCATATTTTTAATTTTGAAATAACATATTAATATAAAGACCATGTTGACAGAGTGTGTCGATGATATAAAATACTGGATGACCAGCAATTTTCTTCTATTAAATTCTGATAACCCCAATTCTATCATCTCAGCACTGGTTACCTATTAAGTTCCATATCGATTACAAAGTATTGCTACTGATCTATAAGGCCCTAAATGGTTGTGTATTCCATTGCCATAATCCATCACGCACTTTGAGGTCCCAAAACTCTCGATTTTTGGTAGTACCTAGGATATTTAAGTCCACTAAAGGAGGGAGAGCATTTTCGCATTTGGATCCTAAACTCTGGAACAGCCTTCCTGATGATGTTCGGGGCTCAGAGACACTCTCACAGTTTAAATCTAGATTAAGGACATATCTCTTTAGCAAAGCATTCACATAATGCATCATAACGCTCATCCCGAGGTAACTAGAGATTACGCCAACTCATTTGGATCCAGCCTCTTATGAAGATTTCAGATGACCCAACACCTGTGAAGAGATGACGCAAACCTCTGCCAGGACTTCAGATGATGCCAACTCTGAATCAGCATGCATTGTGTAAAGCTGCTTTGAAACTATACAGTATGTATTGTGAAAAGCGCTATACAGATACATTTGAATTTAATATATAGGGTTTTTAATACACTACCAATCAAAAGTTTGGAATGATTACGTTTTTTTTAAATTACGTTTTTTTTTCTATTGTACTTACCAAGGCTGCATGTATTTGATTAAAAAAATGCTAATACGCTCATTTGTATATTTGAAATAAGATGGACAGATCTTAGCAGACTGTGATGACGCATGTTTGTCACTCTAAAATTAGCAGTGACACCAGCAGGAGGCAGCATTGTAAAGCAGCTAGACTCCTCTCATATGTGTGCTGGCAGTGTGCCTTGGTTAGGAGGAAATTCTACAGTCTACTTCAATAGCCTATGCACAAAATACCTTGATGAAGGCCCTGTCCAAATTCTTCTTACTAGCAAAACTAGCAAAAGGTTTTGCATGCGTGTATATTGTTTGTGGGGGCGCTATATATGAAATTAAAAGAAGTGTGTGTGGTGATAGCAGTCTTGATTTTAAATATCTTATAGATATATATGAAATAGGTTAAGAGTGAACTGTTTTCCTGAATGAGAGAATGCACTATATGTTGTTCACTTCAGTGCACCATTATGCAAATCAGATTTACATTATGCATGCTCATTTGAATAGGGCCACACCCTGAATTTCTCTTCTTGACAAAGGAAAAGCTTGGTTATTATTACCATTCCCAGAGAGTGCAAGGATGCATTATGTTTAACAATCAGTTAAATTTGCTCTTTCCACATTAGGGGACAGAAAAGCTCTTTCTATAATTTGCTACATCATACCAGACTAACAACCACATTCTCTTTTTCAGAAAATGGTTCCTCGCAAATTACTGAGTGCTGCTTGCTACAAGCTCTAGGGCCTTTCTTCTCCTAGTTTCCATGACAACAGAACGACATGCCCAGCGTCTCTCCATGTATGTGTGTGTGAGAGAGACGAAGACGGGGGGGGGTGCAGGCACAAAGATGTTAAAAACAACAAAGAAAACGCAATAAGAGAGAGCTGACAACGCCCCCAATGCTCATCTCCCCCCACAGAATGCCCTAGGAAAACAATGACAGTAATTCATGACTTTATCTCATTTCAGTTTAGACCTACATGAAGGAGCTGAAGCAGGTGATGTCATTAGTTTAGCTCGCATCACACAAATAAACACACTGTTGCCAGGAGGAAAAAGGAGGAAATTACATTTTTTCCCTAAACATTTTTTTTTTGTCAGCTTTAGGACTTTCATCACCATTATGTAAAATATTATGTTNTTTAAAAATGGCAGAAAAAAAAAAAAAAAACCCAAATTAATTTATTACCCGCTATGCAGGGCTTGACATTTGTGACTTAAACAAGTCTTTTTTGCTTGCAGCCACTGTGGGTTTGTGACTTAAACAAGTCTTTTTTGCTTGCAGCCACTGTGGGTAGTGGTTTTCCTAAGTTACTAGCCACTCAGTGTTTTCACTGGCCACAATTTTGACATCGATACCATGGGGAAAAACTGCCACAGAGATATTTTTAATATTATCTAATAATTTGGCATCAGGTACATTAGGCTGCTGTCACTTTAAGACTTGACGCACGGATCCATTATACTGTTACGCATGCGTTTTCTTTCTCAACCTTTTATGTTCACATAAAACATAAGTGTGTTTACATGAATAAATGTAAATAAAGACTGGCATTTTGACATTATTATCTGTGTATTTGACTGTTTAAGTGCAATAAGCAGCAAAAAAGGACTCAATTTAGTACTGAGAGGCAGCTTTATGTGCGCTCACTTTGGGTGTGAGCACAAAATCTGCGTGAATTAGTAAAATTAAACACAATACGCGCTATCCCATGGCAAAATTCAAGCCCTGTAACACCAACAATATTCATCCAGAGCAAATGAAACAAGTGAGTGAGGGGAGGCAGGTTTGTGTGTCAACTTGCTGTCAGACAGATGAAAGAGAGAGAAAGCGCAGCTGGTATCGTGTACCAATTCCGCGAAAATTAAGTATTGGAAGTGTTTCAGATATTTCTGTGTCGATATGTAGTGAAAGATTTATATTTTTGACAACACTACATTGCACTTAGTTTATTATTTCAGATGCCCAATTGAAAAATGTATATATATATATATTTCAACTAGCCCTGCCACTATGTTTAAGCAAGCAATTGAATAGACTTTGTAAAGATTTTTAAAAATATAACTTAATTACCCAAAAATATGGTGCAAGTTACATATTATATAATTAATATTATTATTTATATTAATAATATTATATAATTATATTATAAACTGTATAAA